>JBAWJQ010002747.1:0-26767 GCA_037783105.1 Bactrocera zonata | reverse complement strand
ACCTATTGTTTTCTCTATAACAATTCGGCCTTTAGCATTATATGCGTTGAATCATCTTTTTCGGATGCATGTTATTGGTTCCATAAATCTAGTTATGACCCACGGTTGATGAGGGTATGTAAATCCATCTTGAACACAGCCTGTACTCAAGAATATTGAGTACTTCATCTAATACAACACAAAATGTCGATTGGGCCATATTTATATTGAAGTCCTTTCCAATACAATGTTGATAACTGCCTGTGGCTGAGAAACATAGACATTAGGGTGATTCAAAAAAAAAAAAAAATTTTCGATTGGTACTCGGAAAAATAGGTTCCTAGGCACCTCTAAGAAAGCATCTCCAAATATGAGTTTTTAATTGTAACGGGAAGGTCCTCCTACATACAGTTTTTAATTTTTTCTTGTTATCAGATAGAAAAATTTATATCTCGCTTCCAACTACTTAAAAATAATATCTTGTTCCTTAGATTTTGTAGGAAATTGAATGCCCTAAAAAAAGGTCTCCTGCAATTTTTTCGTAAACCCAACCGTTTAAAAATATTAATAGATAAAGTTTGATTATTATAAAGAAAATTTTTGATTCTTATGGATTTTATTACTCAATGAAAAAAATTATTATGAATGATGAAACTCATAGGTTTTTGGAGAGGCTTCCTTGGGGGTGTCTAGGAACCTATTTTTCAGATATTTTTATTTTAATCCACCCTAATATGCATTGATGTTTGACGATGAATATCTCGTAAACGCTTAACTTAATCGAAAAATCATAGGAGACCATTTTTATAGAGCAGTAAATTTCCTTCAAATCTATGAGTTTCATTATTCATAATAATTCTTTTTTCATTGAGTTATAAAATTAATAAAAAATAAAATATTTTCGCAAAAATAATTAAACTTTAACTGTTAATATCTTTTAAAAGGTTGGTTTTACGAAAAAATCATAGGAGACCTTTTTTGTAGAGCATTTGGAGGATGGAGTCATGTGTAGAAGTTCACGCAAGTGAGGAAAGTTCTCTGATCGCCATTCTCTTGGGGGTGGCCAGAAACGATTCTTTTACATATGACTCAAGCAGCTCACGACTTCCGGTCTTTGACCAAGTATCCTCTGGGTAGCCCAAGAACATCCGTTTGAAGGCGAGCTAAAGTGAGAAGGGGAAATATTCTCTATTTAGGGTTGTGCGCTGGGTTTGGGACCCGCCACGTAAAAAAACACCCACTATGAAAGGTAACAACAAGCCTCGGATGAGAGACCCCCCTTTTGATAACGACCATGGCAAACGAATTAAGGACTATGTTTTGAAAGAATGCACCTGGAATGTCCGGTCCCTTAATTGGGAAGGTGCCGCTGCCTAGCTGGTTGATGTCCTCGTGAAAATAAAGGCTGACATCACCGCCGTCCTAGAAATGCGATGGACGGGATAAGGACAGAGACGAGTAGGTCCTTGTGACATTTACTACAGTGGCCATATAAAGGAGCGCAAGTTTGGTGTTGGATTCGTGGTGGGAGAGAGACTCCGTCGCCGAGTACTATCATTCACTCCTATGAATGAACGTCTAGCCACAATCCGCATCAAAGCGAGGTTCTTCAACATATCGGTTATTTGCGCCCAGGCCCCGAAGGAAGAGAAGGACGATGTGACCAAAGATGCCTTTTATGAGTGCTTGGAGCGCACTTATGAGAGATGCCCCCGTCGCGATGTAAAAATCGTGCTTGGCGACTTTAACGCCAAGGTGGGCAAAGAAGGTATCTTTGGCACTACGGTCGGTAAATTCAGCCTCCACGAGGAAACATCCCCAAATGGGTTGAGGCTGATCGACTTCGCCGGGGCCCTAAATATGGTTATCTGTAGTACTAGATTCAAGCATAAGAAGATTCATCAAGCTACCTGGCAGTCTCCGGATCGAAAAACCACCAACCAGATCGATCATGTTGTGATAGGCGGAAGACACGGCTCCAGTGTTTTAGATGTGCGTGCGCTCCGAGGTCCTAACATCGACTCGGACCACTATATTGTTGCAGCCAAGATTCGCACCCGCCTCTGTGCAGCAAAAAAATGCACGCCAACAAACACAAAGAAGGCTCGTTGTCGAGAAGCTGCAATCACAACAGACAGCCGAACGGCTTGCACTCCTGATCTCTGAGAGCACTCGTCAACAACTCAGTATAAGGGAACTGTGGGACGGCATTTCAAACTTCTTACGTACAGCTGCAACCGAAACCATTGGTTTTCGGAAAGTGCAAAAGAACAGCTGGTACAACGAGGAGTGTCGTATCGCAGCGGAGAGAAAACAGGCTGCCTACCTCGCACCGTTACAATCGACCACAACACGTGCGGGATGGGATAGATACCGAGAGTTAAAGAGGGAAACTAGGCGCATTTGTAGACAGAAAAAGAAAGAGGCCGAAATGCGTGAGTACGAAGAGCTTGATAAGCTGGCCGACAGGGGTAATGCTCGAAAATTCTACGAAAAGATGCGCGGCTCAGAAGGTTTCAAGACCGAGTATACTTGAGAACCCCAAGGTGATCTAGTCACCGATGCCAAGAGCATACTTAAATAATGGATGGAACACTTCTCCAGCCTGCTGAATGGCATTGAACGTGCAACGCCAGGAGAAGGCGAACCCGATTCCCCAATCGATGACGATGGATCAGACGTTCTATTGCCCGACCATGAAAAAGTTCGAATAGCAATTACCCGCCAGAAGAACAACAAAGCGGCGGGGACCGATGGATTGCCGGCCGAGCAATTCAAACACGGCGGCGAAGAACTGATAAGGAGCATGCATCAGCTTCTTTGCAAATATGGTCGGACGAAAGCATGCCAATGATTGGAATTTAAGTTTGCTATGCCCAATCCATAAAAAGGAGGCCCCACAATCTGTCCCAAATAGCGTGGGATAAGCCTCCTCAACATCGCGTACAAGGTTCTATCGAGCGTATTGTGTGAAAGATTAAAGCCCACCGTCAACAAACTGATTGGACCTTATCAATGTAGCTTTAGACCTGGAAAATCAACAACCGACCAGATATTCACAATGCGCCAAATTTGAGCAGCACCAAAAGCTCCGTCAGGATCGGAAAGGACCTTTTCAAGCTGTTCGATACCAAACGAGGTTTCAGATAAGGCGATTCCTTATCGTGCAACTTCTTCAATCTGCTGCTGGAGAAAATTATTCGAGCCGCAGAACTTAATCGAGCAGGTACAATATTTTATAAGATCGTACAGCTGCTGGCCTCAACACCCGCGCCGTTAGTACTGCTTTCTCCAGACTAAACAAGGAAGCAACGCAAATGGGTCTGGCAGTGAACGAGGGCAAGACGAAATATCTCCTGCCATCAAACAAACAGTCGTCGCACTCGGGAGTTGGCTCTCACGTCACTGTTGACAGTCATAGCTTTGAAGTTGTAGATAATTTAGTCTACTTAGGAACCAACATTAACACCACCAACAATGTCAGCCTGGAAATCCAACGCAGGATTACTCTTGCCAACAGGTGCTACTTCGGATTGAGTAGGCAGTTGAGAAGTAAAGTCCTCTCTCGACGAACAAAAGCCAAACTCTATAAGTCGCTCATAATTCCCGTCCTGCTATATGGTGCAGAGGCTTGGATGATGATAACAACCGATGAGTCGACGTTACGAGTTTTCGAGAGAAAGGTTCTGCGAAAGATTTGTGGTCCTCTGCGCCTTGACCACGGCGAATATATTATTATCTTAGAAATTAAACTGTGCCAACTTTTGTGAAGATACATTGTCAAATGTGAAAGTTTTCCATACAAGAACTAGATTCCGATCGTTCAGTTTGTATGACAGCTATATGTTATAGAGGTCCGATATTGGCTGTTCCACAAATGAACAGCTTCTTGAAGAGAAAATGACGTTTGCAAAATTTTAAAACGATATCTTAAAAACTGAGGAACTAATTCGTTTATATACAGACAGACGGATGGACAGACGGACGGACAGACATTCAGACGGACATGGCTTAATTGACTCAGCTCAACATACTGATAATTTATATAAACACTTTATAGGGTCTCCGACGTTTCCTTCTGTGTGTTACAAACTTCGTGGCATTTCAAACTTTGTGGCAAAAACGGAATCTCCAAATTTAATTGGGAATGTTTGTTACCGTCACAGATGCCCAATCCGTTATGTCCACTTTTCGATGACTTATCGAGCATTTCGATTGGTAACTGACGAATGACACGAGTTATATCGTCACATCAACCCCCACCAAAACCAAGAAGACACCAATAAATATAAGAACATATCATTAAGTTTATTTTATTATTTAAAACAATACAACAACTGTAAATAATACTTACTTCCTGTTATCAACTTTTGTGCACTCACTATTGTTTTATTTTTACTGACTCATCAAATTTATTTGCTTGACTTCATAAGACACCAATAAAATAATAAGAACATATGTATCATTAAATTTATTTTATTATTTAAAACATTGCAAAAATTGTAATTAATGCTTACTTCCTGTTATCAACTTTTATTTTTACTGACTCATCAAATTTATTTTACTTGTTTGACTTGATGTAAAATTGGTTTAAGAATAAAATTCATTATTGGTGTAACCTTCGAAGTAATAAGGTGTTTTATTGAACGAAAGAAAGTTTGAGCAACGTAACCAACATAACTCAAGAATAAGGTGTTTTATTGAACGAAAGAAAGTTTGAGCAACGTAACCAACATAACTAACGTAACCAACGTAATTGGCGCAGTCGAAAAGCCAACGGTTCGAGTCGAAAGTCTAAAAGTGCTATCGAAATAAAACTTTGTGAATCCTTGAACAAGGGGCCGCCTGTTCTAAATCCGAGCGCATATCGGAAGCAAAACAAATACCAAGGGAACATTGGTATAAGGCCTCAAGGAGATACATAAGTGAACCGGTGGAAAAAAAGACCTACACCCCTCATGTACACCATTCTCATAGGGGCTCTGTAAGTAACTAGCGGTTATTGAATTACATATATATATAAAATAAAACAAATAAAAAATAAAAATAAATTTTGAAGAAAGTTAACAAATGTACATAAGTATATTGCGAAAGTAGACGAAATTAGAAAATTTGAAATAAAAATATATTAATTCAAAAGAAAGATTGGAAAGAGCAAAACAAAATTTTTTTTTAAAGAAAAGTTAACATATGTATAATGCAAAAGTATATGAAATTAGAAAAATTTTAAATAAAAATATATTAATTCAAAAAGGAAGATTGGAAAGATAATTAAAAAAAAAAAAAAAAAAAAAAAAAAGTTAAGAAAAGTATAAGAAAAAGTTAACATACTCGTATGTACATAAATATATTGTGAAAGTAGATAAAATTAGGAAAATTTTAACAAAAAATATATTAATTCCAAAGGAAGATTGGAAATATCAAAAAAAAAAAAATATATATATATATATATAATCTTTACAATTTAAAAGAAAATAGTTATATTTTCTTGCCAAAATCAATAAAATTAAAAAGGAAAAGGACGAAGTGGAAAAGTGAAAAAGGGGAAAAAGTAAAAAAAAAAAAAATTTTTGATGAGCAATAAATCTAGAAATTTTCCATATCCTAAAAGTTTTAAGATTTTTAAGTCAAGAAGCCTACCCGTTATATCCGAGGACAGTTCATTAAATTTTAATATGCTTTCAAATACAGAAGTTCCAAGTATATCAGGGACTCAAACGACAAGTAGTAGTAACAACATGAATAATATCGACATTTTTAGCTCACTTAGGATTCCAGATGCAATCAAGGACCTACCCAAATTTGATGGTAATCCAAGATTGCTCCACGAATTCATTAGTAATGTGGAAGAAATACTCCTTCACATTAGGGGAGCAGATAACACTCCTCATGGACTAATCCTCTTGAGGGCCATAAGAAATAAAATAGATGGTCAAGCCAATGAAGTCTTGAACATGTATGGACATCCCTCAATTGGGATGAGATCAGAGGAAACTTGATATCGCATTATTCAGATAAAAGGACAGAAACATCCCTAATTAGAGATCTTCGTTGTTTAAAACAATACGGCAAACCGATTGAAAAATATTACAGCGAAATAATGGAAATTCAATCAGCTTTGTCTAATAATTTATCTATCCATGAGTCCGACACTAATGTAATTAATGCAAAGAGAAATCTATTTTCTGAAATGTGCCTAAACTCATTTTTGTCAGGTTTACGGGAACCTATGGGATCTACGATTAGAGCAATGAGACCAGAATCATTGCCGATTGCCCTTGAGTACTGCATCAGAGAACAGAATATTCATTATATTAGGTCCAATTTGAATAAACCCAAATATCCACAATGGAGACCAAATTACCAATATAATCCATATCCTAAATATCCACAAAATTTTGTAAATAATGCACCAAGACAAGAAAATTATTACCAACCTAAAAGATATTCTAATTTTTCAACCAGACCTTACTATGTTAATAACAATAACTTTGAGCCAAATTCAAACAATCAGAATCGTAATTTGTTACTCCAAAATTCCCAAGTACATCGCGAGAATTTTTCAAATTTTAAACCCAGCCAACGCTTCGATAATTTTTCGAGACAAACAAATTGGAGGCAATCACAGCCTCCACCAGAACCGATGGATACCGGTAGGATTTTCAAAATTTGAAAAGGGTACAAACAAATTTAAAACTAGCCCAAGCACTCAATTTAGTAGGATAACAAATAGGAATGAAATGAATAATATTAACGAATTTAGAAGTCTTCGAAATGAAAGCTCTGTCCCATGTCTTGACTACGCTAACAAGATAAACCTGGACCAATATGAAAATTACAATATTGACGATAATCAGGATTTTTTACAGTTAGCCTCAAGAAATAAACAGGATATATAGACTGCAATAAACATGGTAGTATTTTACCCAATATCAGTATAAGCTCTCCATTTGGCAGACAATTAAGATTCCTAATAGATACCGGAGCTTCTTCTTCATTTATAAATCCGGAATTTATAAATCCCTTAGATATCAAGAAATGTACTCCAATAACTATATCTACCATCTTACATAAATATATAATTGACAAGCAAGTAGCATTACCAATTTTCAAAGAAATTAGGAAAACAGGAACTCTTACATTCTTAGTTTTTAAATTCCATGATTATTTTGACGGACTGTTAGGCTTAGATTTTCTGACAAAAAATAAAGCTAAAATTGATCTTGAAAATAAAATCTAATTACAAATAATATTACAATACCTCTTAAAATGAAACCAAATTTTTCCTCTGATAAATTCACAATAGAGGCAAATTCGAAACAAATCGTAAAACTGCCGGTTGATTCTAAGGAAGGAGATATTATGATAAATACAATAACTTTGGACAACGGCTTAATTATTTCTCCAGGCATATATTTTGCGAAAGACTGGTTTAGTACAATAGAAGTAGTTAATCCCACGGGGAATGACCAAACAAGTTTCTTAGAGCAACCCCTGAAAACAAGTCCGTATGATTCAGAAAACTTCGTCGAACTTAATAACTTTAATATGCATTGCAAATCAAACAGTGAAAGAATTGCAAATTTATCTGACTTACTCCGAATGGAACATCTGAATGGCGAAGAAAAGCATGAACTTTTGAAACTATGTACTAAATATAGTGATATCTTTTATAGAGAGGATGAAAAGTTGACGTTTGCAAATGAAATAAAACACAGAATTAGGACGACGGACGATATTCCTATTCGTACTAGGTCTTACAGGTATCCTTTCGTTCACAAAGAGGAAGTTCGAAGACAGATATCAGAGATGTTGGAGCAAGGGATTATTAAACCGAGCTTTTCCCCATGGAGCTCTCCAGTATGGATTGTTCCAAAAAAGAAGGACGCATCGGGGAAAACGAAATGGAGACTGGTCATTGACTATAGGAAGTTGAACGAGAAAACCGTCTCGGACAGGTACCCACTCCCGAACATATCTGAGATCTTGGATAAACTGGGCAAATGCCTTTACTTTGGACTTAGCAAGTGGCTTCCATCAAATTGAAATGGATCCACGGGACATATCAAAAACAGCCTTTACTGTAGAAGGGGGTCACTACGAATACGTAAGAATGCCTTTTGGCTTAAAAAACGCACCCTCAACTTTCCAGAGGGTTATGGATAATGTCCTAAATGATTTAGTTGGAAAAATCTGTCTAGTGTATTTAGATGACATTATTATATTTTCGAGTCCCTCCAGGAACATATTGAGAATCTAGATAAAGTCTTTCTAAAGTTAAGATGTTCAAATTTTAAAGTCCAGATGGACAAATCAGAGTTTATGCGAAAAGAAATTGCTTTTTTAGGACATGTAGTCACGACGGAAGGCATAAAACCGGATCCGACAAAAATAGAAGCCATACAGAAATTTCCAATACCACGAACTAATCGTGAAATAAAATCGTTCATAGGCCTACTTAGTTATTATAGGAAGTTTATCCCGAACCTGGCAAGACTTGCAAAACCAATGACAGAATGCTTAAAAAAGGGCAGAAGCATAACACTAAATGCCAGATACCTAGAAGCTTTCGAAACATGCAAGAACATTTTAATGAACGATCCAATACTGCAATACCCTGATTTCACAAAGCCATTTTTACTCACAACAGACGCAAGTAACATTGCGCTCGGAGCAGTCCTTTCTCAAGGTCACATAGATAGTGACAAACCTATTTGCTACGCAAGTAGGACTCTTTCTGAGAGTGAGATTAACTATTCCACTATTGAGAAAGAGCTTTTAGCCATAGTGTGGGCAACCAAATATTTCCGCCCATATCTCTTCGGTCGTAAATTTAAAATAATTACTGACCACAGACCACTTACATGGCTAATGAGTCTCAAGGAGCCCAATTCGAAATTGGTGAGATGGCGCCTGAAGTTGGAAGAGTATGACTACGAGATCGTATACAAAAAAGGAAAATTGAACAGTAACGCAGATGCATTAAGCAGAATAAAATTAGACCATGATAAAACCGCTGATATAAATTTGTGTGATTCGGAAGAACTGTCTTCAATACATTCATGTAAAGAAAATGTGAATGATGGCATACCAATTTCAGAAAAACCTTTAAATGAATTCAACTTGCAACTTTTATTAGAAAAATCTGACAAAAAACCCAGTATGACTGTTGAAACCATCTTTAGAAACAAACAACGTAGAACTATAAGAGAAAAAGAATTTTCTCAAGACACAATAGTTCAGATTTTCAAAAAATTTATACCCTCAGGCAAACTAACTGCCATTTTCTCCGATGAACCAACCTTCAGAACTATTCAACTGATATACTCAAAATACTTTTCAAATGGAAAACAATTTCGTATTGTCCGATGCACTAAAATCCTATCAGATGTAACTGACAATGATAAGCAAGTTGAACTAATTCGTACCTGTCATGAAAATAGGAACCATAGAGGAATTACCGAAATTTATGAATACTTAAAGAGACAATATTATTTTCCCCTTATGCAATCTATAATAAATAAAACTTTAAATAATTTGAAATTTGCAATACACTCAAATATGACAGACATCCACCAAAATTAGAATTCCAAGTTACAGAAACACCAAATGAGCCTCTTCAAATCTTGCACATTGACATATATACTATAAATAGTAAATGTATTTTGACCATCATCGATAAATTTTCTAAATATGCGACAGGCTATACATTACCATCAAGAACAAGCGTTTGTGTGCTTAAAGCTTTAAAAACATTTATGAATCTTGCGGGAATACCTAAGAAAATTGTTTGTGATCAGGGTACCGAATTTACATCTAACATTTTTAAAGATTTTTGTAGACAATATGAAATTATACTTCACTTCACTTCATTTCAACAATCCAGTAGCAACTCCCCAGTAGAACGACTTCATTCAACCCTAACTGAAATATACAGAATTATAATGACAACCAGAAAATCCAAGAAATTAGAATTAGATCACGAAGAGATATTAGATGAGACGTTCATAACTTACAATAATACAATCCATTCATCTACAAAATTTACACCATATGAGTTATTCTTTGGAAGACCGTATAACTTCTCAAGAGACATAAAATACGACAACAAACACGAATTTTTAGTTAAGTTAAATGAATTTATAGAAAAACTATACCCCATAGTTAAAGAAAAAGTTATGAAAGCTAAATTAAAAAATATTAGTCGTCTTAATAAATCTAGGAAACCTCCAGAGCGTAGGAACAAAGAAGAGGATATATATAGAAAAGAATGTAGGAGAAACAAAATAACTGCACGATTCTCAAAACATAAAGTATTAAAAGATAATGACGTTACTTTACAAACTACTAAAGACAAAAAATTACACAAATCAAAAATTAAACTGAGACCACGAAAATAATAAACAATTATTTACCTTTAGAATAGCCTTTGCTTATGGACAAGTCCTGGAAATACAAAAATTTGACGAAGACCAGAACATGATAGCCCTGAAGATTGGACACGCGAGAACGATTGAAAAGTTATTTCAATTTCATTCATATAATAGACTTGGACAATTATAATTCGCAAACTTCAAAATTAATTACTATCGTAGACAAATTTGAAAAAAATAGCCTTCTAAAAGAAGCTGCTAAAATTTGTAAGATGAAACTTAAGGGACTCGAAAACAAACTACAGACACTAAATCCATATAAACGTACAAAACGGGGACTATTCAACGGCTTAGGCTCTGTAATAAAATATGTAACTGGAAACATGGACGCAAATGACGCTATGACTATAAATAAGCAAATACAAGAACTACAGGACACAACATTAAATTCAAAAATAATAGAGGAAAATCAAAAAAGTTTGAATATACAAATGATACAGAGATTTAAAAATTTGACAGAGCATATAAATAGCAATCAGGAAAGCATTACAAAATTTTTAGAAAAACTCTCAACAAAAACAACTAATCATATTCTAAAAGAAGACAATGCGCTATTAGAAATCCAATACATGAACCAGCTTGATTATAATATAGATTTATTATTGAACCATATCTCTGACATAATAGAAGCTGTAATGCTCGCAAAACTTGGTATAGTATCAAAGCTTATTCTTCATCCAGATGAATTGGATGAAATAAGACACCATTTTAAGTCCCAGAATATTGACTTAGTTTCGGACGGACACCTTTACGAACTTCTGGAACTCCAAGCATATTATAATAATAGCAACCTAATTTTTAATATGTATAAAACTTCCAAATTTGGCTAAAAGTACGAATTCGCTTTTCCATCTCATTCCTCTTCCTATGAATAATACGAAAGTAATTAAAACAAAACCATACGTAAGTTACAATAACCACGAGCTCCAGTACTTAACAGAGATTTGCCCAAAAATTGAGAATGTGTATTACTGCAAGAGGTCAAATGACTTCGAAAGCACCAATAATTCAACTTGTATCGGGAGAATCTTAAATAATAAAACACCAATATGTCCTGTGAACAATGTGGGGCCCACATCGAATATATTCCAACCGGAAGATAATTATATAATGGTTATCAACGTAAAGGGACTACCGATAATCTCTGATTGTGGGCAAAACTTCACAATTGAAGGAACCTCACTTCTCCACTACACGAATTGCTCCGTCACGATAGCGGGAACAACATATAAAGACAACCCTTCAGTCCATTGGGACACAATCTTCGTAGCACCACCAAATCTGGAGAAAGTGCAAATATCAACAATAACAGAGACTTTAAGCCTAGAGAAGATCAAAGATTACAGTTTCATCAACAAAAATGATATTACGAGACTAAGAAAGGATGCAATTCAAAGGAGAAACATAACAACGATAATAACATTGATACTCATCACCTTAACTATCACTTGTGTAACTCTGTTATGGAAAAACCCCAGAATTCGGTACTACCCTAAGCCTACTGAAGCCGCTCTGTCTCCACCAACTTCGTTGTGGCCATCGCTCTACTCTAAGGGGGGAGGAGTTATATCGTCACATCAACCCCCACCAAAACCAAGAAGACACCAATAAATATAAGAACATATCATTAAGTTTATTTTATTATTTAAAACAATACAACAACTGTAAATAATACTTACTTCCTGTTATCAACTTTTGTGCACTCACTATTGTTTTATTTTTACTGACTCATCAAATTTATTTGCTTGACTTCATAAGACACCAATAAAATAATAAGAACATATGTATCATTAAATTTATTTTATTATTTAAAACATTGCAAAAATTGTAATTAATGCTTACTTCCTGTTATCAACTTTTATTTTTACTGACTCATCAAATTTATTTTACTTGTTTGACTTGATGTAAAATTGGTTTAAGAATAAAATTCATTATTGGTGTAACCTTCGAAGTAATAAGGTGTTTTATTGAACGAAAGAAAGTTTGAGCAACGTAACCAACATAACTAACGTAACCAACGTAATTCACGCGTGATGTTTTGCTCCAAGGCCTGAATCGAAGCGGCACTCTGCGCATAGACACATCCTCACAAGAAAAAGTCAAACGGTGTGATATCACACGATCTTAGTGGCCAATCGACCGGCCCGAAATGTGAAATTATCTCTTTACTGAAATGTTCTCTCAATAAATCCATTAATTTGTGCGATGTGTTGGCAGCGGCATCGACCTTTGGAATCAAATGTTACCAAAACTACGAGTTTCAATATCGGGCATAAAATAGTCGGTTATCATGGTTCGTATTGACGGTATCGTTCTCACCGAGATCATTTTTGAAGAAATATAAAGCGATGATGCAACGGACTACAAACCACTAAACCGCTGGTATTTTTTTGTGAAATGATAGTTCTTGAATCTCTTCAGGTTGTTCTTTGGCCAAAATGCGTCAATGTTGTTTACATGCTCACTGAGCCAGAAATGGGCTTCATCCCTAAACAAAATTAATTTTCTGTACAAGCTGCATTTTGTACGCTTTCAATTAAAATTCCCGACGTAAAATATGTCATGGCGTTCCATGTTGAAAAACGTACCTTTAAAGGATCATCCGTTACTATCAAAAGAGTAAAAATGTAGTTCAAGGCGAAGGATGTTTATGAAAAATTGGCTTGCAATATTTCATTCCGACAATTTTTATTATGAGGATGCAGCATGTCCTGGAAAAACGCTTGAAGCCGATGTAGATAAAATGGAATAGTTGCTCGATGCATACCGTCGAATGCCAACTCTAGGTATTGCTGAAAAATTTAATTTGTGGTTTTCTTATCTTCTTACGGAACGAAAATTGTTTCGTCGTATTAACTACTGTAAATTGCTTATCAAACATCAAAGACGTGATCCATTTTAGAAGCTAAAGTGTGTTGTTTACAAGAATGTAAAGCACAAGAGATCATGATCTGAAACGGAAGAACTACCTCAAATCACTTCGAAGGCCGATAGTCACCAAAAAAACTATTATTTTCTCCGCTTGTATGATCCCTATTGATCGTTATTTTAAGCTGTACTTAAACAGAAGAGTATATAATTGATCACTATAAAAGGTGTCACTACACCTTTTCCACCTGGGTAATGAGAAATCTCTTGCAAGTTCGATGACTTGTCCAAAACTTTTGCAGCTTGTGTGGGATGTGCTACTTCTTATTCTGGTCTTTGCAAAAATTTTTCTTGTCCAAAATTCTCTAAACTACTTCTTTTACTGGTCTCTGCAAAAATGTTGAATGTCAAAAATTATTTGGATCAGGTTTCTTGACCGAAAGGTGATATATATATATATGTATATATAGGTATATAATTTCTTAAAATGACTTCCTTAATAAAAGACCCTATTATGTTTTTGGCTCTCTTCTTCCTCTTTATTGGCGTAGACACCGCTTACGCAATTATAGCCAAGTCAATAACAGCGCGCCAGTCGTTTCTTCTTTTCGCTACGTGCATCAATTGGATATTCAAAGCGAAACCAGGTCTTCTACACCTGATCCTTCCAACGGATTGGAGATCTACCTCTTCCTCTGCTTTCTCCGGCGGGTACTGCGGCGAATACTTTCAAAACTGGATTGTTTTTGTCCATTCGGACAACATGACTTAGCCAGCGTTCGTTCGATTCGTTCCATCGAATGTGATATTCGCCATGACCAGCGCGCAAAGGACCATAAATCTTTCGCATAACTTTTCTCTCGAAAACTCGAAACGTCAACTCATCAGTTGTTGTCATCGTCCAAGCCTCCGCACTATATAGAAGAACGGGAATAATGAGTGACTTTAGAGTTTGGTGTTTGTTCGTCGAGAGAGGACATTACTTCTCAATTGCCTACTCAGTCCGAAGTAGCACCTGTTGGCAAGAGTAATCCTGCGTTGGATTTCCAGGTTGACATTGTTGGTGGTGTTAATGTTGGTTCCTAAATAGACGAAATTATCTACAACTTCAAAGTTATGACTGTCAACAGTGACGTGAGAGCCAAGTCCCGAGTGCGACGACTGTTTGTTTGATGACAGGAGATATTTCGTCTTGCCCTCGTTCACTGCTAGACCCATTTGCGTTGCTTCCTTGTTTAGTCTGGGGAAAGCAGTACTAACGGCGCGGGTGTTGAGGCCGATGATATCAATATTATCGGCATACGCCAGCAGCTGTACGATCTTATAAAATATTGTACCTGCTCGATTAAGTTCTGCGGCTCGAATAATTTTCCCCAGCAGCAGATTGAAGAAGTTGCACGATAGGGAATCGCCTTGTCTGAAACCTCGTTTGGTATCGAACAGCTTGAAAAGGTTCTTTCCGATCCTGACGGAGCTTTTGGTGCTGCTCAACATCAGTTTACACAACCGTATTACTTTCGCGGGGATACCAAATTCAGACATCGCGGCATAGAGGCAGCTTCTTTTCGTGCTGTCGAAAGCAGCTTTGAAATCGACGAATAGGTGGTGCGTGTCGATTCGCCTTTCACGTGTCATGGTGAATATCTGGTCGGTTGTTTTGATTTGCCAGGTCTAAAGCCGCACCAAATCAACCAATCGGTTTGTTGATGGTGGTTTTCACACAATACGCTCTATAGAACCTTAACGTAATGTTGAGGAGGCTTATCCCACGGTAGTTGACGCATATTGTGGGGTCTTCCTTTCTGTGGAATGGGCAGAGCACTTTTAAATTCCAATCATTGGGCATGCTTTCGTCCGACCATATTTTGCAAAGAAGCTGATGCATGCTCCTTATCAGCTCTTCACCGCCGTGTTTGAATAGCTCGGTCGGCAATCCATCTACCCCTGTCGCTTTGTTGTTCTTCATGGTCGGGAAATGGAACGTCGGTTCCATCGTCATGGTTTGGGGAATCGGGTTCGCCTTCTCCTGGCGTTGTACGTTCACTGCCATTCACCAAGCTGGAGAAGTGTTCCCTCTACAATTTAAGTATGCTTTGGGCATCGGTCACTAGATCATCTTTTGAGGTTCTACAAGAGTATGCTCCGGTCTGGAAACCTTATGTTAGCCGCCGCATTTTTCTGTAAAATTCCGCACGTTTTGTGGTCGATCGTAACGTTGCGAGGTAGGCACAATTGGTTGCAGCTGTACGTAAGGAGTTAAATATAATACCGTCCCACAGTTCCCTTATACCGAGTTGTTGTTGTCGAATCGATGTTAAGACCTCGGAGCGTACGCACGTTTAGAACACTGGAGATGTGTCTTCAGTCTATCACAACATAATCGATCTGGTTGGTGATTTTTCGATCCGGAGACAGCCAGGTGGCTTGATGAATTTTCTTATGCTGAAATCTAGTACTACAGATAACCATATTTTGGGCTGCGGCGTAGTCGATCAGCATCCACCCATTTGGAGATGTTTCCCTCGTAAGCTGCTTGAGCCATATGTAAAAGAATCGTTTCTGGCCACTCCCAAGTGAATGGCGATCAGAGAACTTTCCTCACTTGCTTGAACTTCTACACATGACTGCATCCTGTATTTTTGGGTTACATATGAATGTAATTTGGAACTCATTTACATAAATTACAGTTTAAATTAATTATTTACATAAGAACTCCTACTGTTTTTTCTGCTTCACTCAGATTACACTCGAGCATACTAACATCTTTATTATGGATATGAAAACGGTCGAAAGCCTGAAAAGCTCCAACGGACATACGAGTTAAATGTGAAAAAGTTCAAGTAGCTTTCCAAATGTATGTATTTTGTAAGTTATGCCAACAGTGCTTTTAAAATAGAATCCAATGACATTTGGGTGCCCTTGGAATTTGAAACTTTAGTAGCTTTTTGCTTTATTGAGGATGAACTTAATTTACTGTATAAAAAAGGAAGTAGATGACATAATATTGAATATTCGCGGACCTACGGATTGGTTTATCTCTGTAAACTTCGTGTCTACTGAATATATTATTATAACATTGAAAGAAACACATAAGTAACCAATATTCAATTTTCAAGTATTGGTAATACTGACCCAAAATTATTCGGTAAGTTAAGTTATATTAATTTGACTGCTTTTATATATATAAGATAACCTTACTCATACATAAATATATTAATAATAAATATGTAGCTCAATCGCATTCTATGCAGAACCTGCGTTAGTCTTTACATCGTGTTTTAATTGGTCTTCGTATTATTTATTTCACTGAAGTGAAATAGCAACGATTAAGAAGCGGCTCATTGCAATTGAACATTAATCAAAACTCTTGACGGTTATTGAAAAGCGATTTGTGGGTATAAGAACATAAAAGCTTTACTTCAAATTTTACCGAAAGTCCTTCAAGGATTGAGTTCCAGCAATGCAAAGACTGTGTATGAATGCGGTCACAGCTCATTGTTTTGCATTCCTTCCACTAACTTTAGTGATCGCTCTAAGAGCAATGACACGTAAGGCAATAAAATTGCACTTTGAATAATATACAAAGGAAGAGAAGTGTGTTTAAAACCAGTTGTTGTGAAATCAAAATATAAACAAAACCAAACATTTAATGGTGACTAGTTGAACGCTTTAGTCTCGATTCATGATTCGTGCTCAGCCTTAAAATCACCAGTTTTAACAAGAAATTAATGCTTAATCGTAAAATTCATAAATCTAACTATGATTGTAAGCAGAAGGTTTAAAAAGGTAGACAGATTCCATACTTATGAAGTTCATACTATATACATATGTCGTAAGACTTACAATGTAACATACTAAAATAATTGTTTATGGTCTTTTCTGTCATATTATAATACTTCGTTTAGTTCTTAAAATGTACCGACAAAAAATATTAGTCAATGTCATCATGCTCTAAGGTGGGTTAAAACACGTCAAGTGTACCCTGACAATTTCGCTAAATTACCGATTTTGAAAATTAGCACTTCACTACGATACAATCGACCAAAAAGTTCGTCAGATCGGATTACTATAGCATATAAATGCAATCAAACTGAGCTATCAAACACTTGTACTTGTATGTAAATTTTCAAATTTAATTTATTTGGATTTGATTTGTTTCATAATTCAATTTAATTAATTAATTTTAATATTTATCGTAGTTGCTTTACTATTCTAAAAATATTTCCACAAAACTAATAAAATAGCAATCAAAAATAATTAATTTCAGAATTTTTAATAGAATTTTATTTGTTTTTAATAGGCAATTAAAAATGTTCTACTGAATTTTTAACCAAAGTGAGTACATCAAAAATATACACATAACTTCTAAAATTTCCACGTATAAAATAAATGTTCCCAAATTTAAAAATGTTAGTATGTAATAAAAGTTTTAGAGAAATAACAAATGTAATGCGAAGTAAATTTGCATTCAAAACTTTCTACTCAAACGAAACGAAATTGAATTAAATCGGAAACAAATAGTTTCCAGTAATTGTGTGGGTGTTTAAATTTTTAATTAAAATTTAAAGCTTTCAACAAACTTTAATTTCTTGAAGCGTGGGAGTGTTCAACTTGCAGTATAACTGGAAACCAGCAGCCAGCATGGTTTGCATGTGAGTATACACATATTTAGTTCCAGGTATATTGGTTTTTACACTAACATTTGTGAGTGAATACGTATGATTCGGTGTTTTAAAGAATTTCTGCAACGCGAGGTATTTAGATTCTATATAAGAAATAACACATGTGACTCAATGTGGATACATATGAGCAGGGAAGAGATCAGAAAATATATTGTATCGAAAATGACTAACTAAAAGGTATGCTTATTAGCATTCATACTTTGGAATTTATTTTTTAATATTATCTCCTTCAAACGTTGGCCGCAGCTAGGTCTCAGATGGTCCATTCGTTGAATCCAATTTTCGATGACTCGTTCGAGCATTTTGACTGATAACTGACAATGATACTCGTGATGTTTTGCTCCAAAGCGGAATTGTTCGCAAAGACTTTAGATTTTACATATCCCCAAAGGAAAGAGTCTAACATTCTGATATAAAACGATCTTTGTGGCCAATAAAATTTGTGAAATTATCTACTCACTAAAGTGTTCTCCACCATCTTGCCACTATCTTGTTGAAACCAAATGACGCCGATATCACGAGCTACAATTTCAGGCATCATGTGGTCAGTTATCATGGCGGGATATCTCACTGGCATAATTTTTGAAGAATATGAACTGATGATTCTACCACAAACCACACTATATACTCGTTTTTCTGAATGAAATGATAGGTCTTGAATCTCTTCAGGTTGTTCTATGTCCCAAATGTGGCGGTTTTATCTGTGGGGCCTCATAGCTAAATAAAATTTGGCTTAAAAACCTCGTATCTTCTTGAAACTTTTCTAGTGCCCATAGAACGAAGTGATGTCGCTTTGGCAAATCGAGTGGCTTTAGTTCTTACCTAAGTTGCATTTTGTACAGTTTCAATTTAAGATATCAACGTAAAATGCGCCAAGTCGTTCAATACGTCAGTCCGAGTTGCTGCGGATGGCGCCGACCCGACTCTCAGGTTTTCGTGTATATTCTCAGCTACATCTGCTATACTTTCTTCACTGCGTGCTGGACGTGACCCAATCGGTAGAATGGTATTTGTAAACATTGTTCAGACGTACATATGTAAGTCTTTCCAAGTACCCATCACCCGTTATTATATGATACTCGATTTGAAAACTGTTAGGGCGTAATGTGTCCACTGTAGATCTGGTTCAACTGTTACTGCGTGAATATAACATTTTATGCAAAACTATCCGTTATTATATGATACTCGATTTGAAAAATGTTAGGGCATAATGTGTCCACTGTAGATCTGGTTCAACTGTTACTGCGTGAATATAACATTTTATGCAAAACTACTTGATTTAAAGTATGTGCTTAGTAGACTGCCTGCGAATAATAATAAGCAAGAATTTCGCTCCTCTTTTAAAGAATTTTGGCAGGTGTACTGGTAAAGGTTCTAAAAACAGGCGATTTATCCATATGTAACAACCATAGAGGGATCACGTTGATTATAATCACGTCAAAAATGTTTATCATCCCATCGTGAAGGTCCTTTGAGGAAGCAACAAGAAAGCTTTCGCACAAACAGTTCGTTTTGTGCCCAAATTGTCACACACCGCAATGGAGCAAATAAACGAGCTCACTACGTTGACTTTAAATACAAAGTCTTACACAACAAACAGCTATCAGACTCAATTTATCGACAACTGCCGCAACTCAACGCCTACTTATGATACTGCTCTCCTGACAGTAAAAAAATCAAACTTTGAAAATTATAGGCCTGAAGAAAGTAACAACAATAATACGTTCAAAAAAATTAATATATGTATATTTGTATCTGAATTCACAGAGAAATCAATAATTTCCGCTTTATGCAATTAGAGAGGAAAGCTGTTCATAGGCTCTTTGTTAGTCAGCAATTGCTGCCTGCATTTAGCAGCAACATACGCTCTTAGCGTTCTTAATGCTAAAGTGTAGTTACACTGTAGTCAGCGCCGCTTCTGCCAGCGAAAAGATTTGTGCTTCGTTTGTTCGCGCTAAATACTAGCATTTCAAAGGAATCTTACTAACGTTTGCGTGTTGCATATGTAAACTAGAGTGGGCCGTCATTTTATACCCTGAATAGGGTATTAAGTTTACCACGAAGTTTGTAACGCCCAGAATTAAGCGTCGGAGACCCTATAAAGCATATACATATATAAATGATCAATATGTTAAGCTGAGTCGATTTAGCCATGTCCGTCTGTCTGTCTGTCTGTGTAACTAGTCTCTCAGTTTTTAAGATATCGTTTTGAAATTTTGTAAACATTATTTTCTCTCCAAGATGCTGTTCATTTGTCGGAACGGCCGATAGGGGACCACTATAACATATAGCTGCCATATAAACTGAGCGATCGGAATCAAGTTCTTGTTGGGAAAACTTTCACATTTGACAATGTATCTTAACAAAATTACAAAGAAATTGTTCAATTGTTCAGATCATCTTACTATAGCATATAGCTGCTATAAGAACTGAACGATCGGAATCTAGTGTTGGTATGGAAAACTTTTGCATTTGATAAGATATATTCACGAAATTTGGTATACATTATTTTCTAAGGCAACCACGAAATCTCCGAAGAAATTGTTTAGATCGGTTAAGTATAGCATATATGTCGCTTCCAGACAAACCGAACGATCGGAATCAAGGGCTTGTATGGAAAACTTGCGCATTCGCTTAAGGTAATAATATAATCTCCAAAAAAGTTGTTCATATCGGATACTATAGCAATACCATATAAACTGAACACATAGTTACTAAAAGAAATACACCTGTGAAGGGTATATTAGCTTCGGTGCACCGAACTTAACATTTTTTCTTTTTTACTATAACAACTAAGAGAATATGGGTATAAAACTGGTTTCCAACCGCCTATTTTTAAGGCGATGTTTAAAAACTCTGAGTAATCGGTTGTATGAGAGATATGTGATATAGTTGTCCGATCTTGCCGAACCCAACAAATGATCAATAGACCATAAAAATACACCTATGTATTAACTTTCATTCGGATATATCAAAAATTGAACAAATTTTTAAAATACCAAAAACACTTCATATTAAAAATCGCTGACGGGGATCCGGTTTTAGACCTACAGTATCTTAGACAAAGTTGTTTAGAATGATTCGTAGAGCATTTCTCCCATATAGTATACGATTTGTTCTCTTTTTTGCACCTCTGTAAATCGATCCGCTCCAATGCTCACTGGTCTGTCTTATACTACATATACACACTAACTTGGGGAGAAAGAAGCGCTCTGCATAATCTTAAAGCACACAACAGCACTTTAATGTATGACTCAATTCAGAAAGTACTTGTCAAACGTTTGTTGGTGTCGTTTGCCTATTATAATTGCCTCGTCTTTGCAAATTCAACGCAACTCAACACCTGCGCTTAATAAACAATAAAATTTCGTTTTGCAGTCACGGAAAATCAATTTTAAATCAGAATCAATATAATAAGCTAAAACAATAGACACAGCAATAGGCGATCTTAATTTTCAATCGTTGTTTGTTTGTAATAGCGTAATTGAGATTTCTTGTTGGTCGTAATTCCCATATTACCCAAAAAATATTAAGATAAATTTTTCCATTTGTTCTATTATAATGAGTACTCAGAGTTAACAACACGTATTTACATTACAAATTCAACCGGTTTTCATTATGCAACTCCTATATATAGTTTATATTTCGCCGATCGCATAACCTTAAGGGTCTCTTATTTACTACGTCGTTGATGAAGCATACCCAAGTACACATTATTCCAGTGAACAATATCTGCAATTATTTTATTTCTAGTACAATGGAGGATGGAGTCATGTGTACAAGTTAAAGCAAGTGAGGAAAGGGTTGTGCGCTGGGTTTGGGACCCGCCACGTAAAAAAAAAAACCGAATGAAAAATAACAACCAGCATCGGATGAGAGACCCCACTTATGAAGACGACCATGGGAAACGAAATAAGGACTACGAATTGAGGGCATGCACCTGGAATGTCCGGTCCCTTAATTGCGAAGGTCCGCTGCGCAGCTGGTGGATGCCCTCGTGAAAATAAAGGCTGATATCACAGCCGTCCAAGAAATGCGATGGACGGGAAAAGGACTGAGGCGAGTAGGTCAGTGGCATTTACTACAGTGGCCATAGGAGGGAGAGACTCCATTGCCGAGTACTATCATTCACTCCGGTGGATGAACATCTAGCCACAAACCGCATCAAAGCGACGTTCTATAAGTAACTTTGGTGCCAAACTAAATACAAACCAGACTACAAGTATATAATCCATTATTATCCAAGTAAATAAGAGATACTCTAGAATAAAATATATCGATGGGCAGATAATGACATCAGATTTAGTGACCATTACTCATATTTGTATCTTATCGTTGAGTACTTATTGGTATACTTTTTGAATATACAAATTGAGGAATTCAGTCAAATGATATGATATTTTGGCTCTTGGTTAAACTATGTTGCAAGTCATTTTCGAAAGTAATGTCAGGCAATATAAATAAAAGATTTTCAACTTAACAACCCAAAACTAGTTGATGCATACTTCGCACTTTTTGTGTGGCATGTCAACACAATGGAGAATTTTTAACGTTAGCAAGAGTCGTGTTCAGACACATGTGTGAACTTTAATTTTATAGCTTTAGTACACACGGACTCAAAAACATATGGATACATTCAAGCATGTCACAAACTGTGATCTTTTATATTTATTCAACTTGCGGAGTGACACTGCTTGAGATAAACTTTAACATTTGCTTTACGTGCTTTTGAAGTCGCTACTTTGCGCCACTCAAACACATATATCTACTTAATAATATTAGGTTGTCAAATATCTCCCTTCCGCCTTTTTGTCTTTTGAATTTTGCGGCTATGTATAAAGCGCTACAGAGTTCATATCTGGCAATACTATACATCTTTGAAAGGTCTTGACATAACCTACAAAACGACGCTAAGCATGATTAGTTTGAATATTGTGTTCAACAGTTACAGACCTGTAAACATGGAGTTCACAAATTCTCGCTATTTTAGTTTTTTTTCGTTAAAGCTAGAGAAACGTTCCGTGAGATTAATGGAAATGGATCACATACGACAATATCAAGCGAAAACGGTCGTGGTCGAAGACCGGTGAATCGCCCCAAACAGTGGCTAAGCTGAGATTAACGACCAAGAAGGTTTTGTTGCGTGTTGGTGGGATTGGAAGGGAATCATCCAGTGTGAGTTGCTCCCATATGGCCAGATCCTTAATTCTACCATCTACTGTGAACAACTGGACCGCTTGAAGCTGGCGATAGACCAGAAACATCCAGAATTGTCCAACAGAAAGAGTGTAGTGTTCCACCAAGACAACGCCAGACCACACAGTTCGTTGATGACTCGTTAGAAACTATGGGAGCTATGATGGGAGGTTTTATCGCATCCACAATATAGCACGGACATAGCATCAAGTGATTACTACCTCTTCCTGTCCATGGCGAACGTCCTTGTTGGTGTAAAGTTTAACTCAAAAGAGGCTTGTGAAAAGTGGCTGTCCTAGTTCTTCGCAAATAAGGAGGGGGGCTTCTACGAGAGGGGTATTCTGAAGTTGCCGTCTAGATGGAAACAGATTAACGAACGAAGCAGCGCATATTTATAAAATCCGATCACAGTAACAATTTTTATAAAGCATTGAATCAGGAGCAAGCGAAAGGGAGATATTTGACAACCTAATATACATATGTACAAATACATGCACGCACGGGTGCCAGTCATGTTTACTTTCTGTTCTGTCTAAGGTCTTTGGCCCTTTAACTGGTCTATCCGTAGGGCTCTGTGTCACCAACATTGTTATTGGTTAATACAGCTTCAGCTTTGTTGCTATGTATAAAACATTTGCATTGTTGTTGGGCTATTTATGATGTTATAGTGTTGAGTTTATTTTTACAATACTTTAAACGTGATTCCATTTGCAGCAGAATTCGTCGAATGCGATCGATTACTTGTCCATATTCTTTACTTAAGAAACACATCAATACAAATAATAATATGGTAAAAAAAATAATATATTTCTCTTATGATACTTTGAAAAATAGTTTTTTAGACAGCTCTAAAAAAATCAGTTCTAGTAAGAGCATTTAATTGAAACGGAAAAGTCTTTCGCGACAGTCTTTCGCGACATTACATTTTTAAATCTTTTTCTTATTCTCAGATATCAAAATACATATCTCGCTTCTGACAACTTGATAAATTATCTCGTTTCATACATTTTGTATGTAATTGAAAATCAATAAAAAGTTTCCTACAAATTGGTTTACTTATTCGTTGAAAAGATATTAACGGTTACACTTTGATTATTGTAACTCAATGAAAAAAGTTTGAAAAACAAAACTCATAGTTTTCTAGAAAGTTTTCTGTTTGGCAAAATCGCAAGATATGAAAAACGGATTGCGCATACGCCCCGTACTACTTAAGACTGGTCTCCAATAATTGCATGATTTCAATACCACTGACATCTTTACTCACATCGTTTAAACCTAATATTCCATGGCAAGCTAATGTTATGCAATTTTATGACATACATTTGGGACAAAAAAGTATCCGGAAGTTATAAGTAAACCGCAAAATATTTAATTATCCATTAATATTTATTTTGTCGTCTTCAATAAATATGTTTATTTATTTTAAAATGACCTGTAAATAAATTTACAGACATACTAAAAAAAAAAAGAACTGGCTGTTTAGGCCTTCGTCACTTTTTTATACATACATATTAATTTACTTATATGTACATTTCAACTCTAAATTAATTTTAATAGTATAGGAGGTAGATGTTTGCCAATATTTTCGTCCATTGTTGCTATAGCAGTATGCAAATCAAATAAAAAATATACAAATAAATAGGTACATAAATTATACTTATGCTGAATTTGTATACCCTTAAAAGGGTATATTAAGTTTGTAACACCCAGAATTAAACGACGGAGACCCTATAAAGTATATATATAAATGATCAGTATGTTGAGCTGAGTCGATTTAGCAATGTCCGTCTGTATATATACGAACTAGTCCCTCAGTTTTTAAGATATCGTGCTTTTCTCTTCAAGAAACTGCTCATTTCTCGGAACTCCCGATATCGGACCACTATAACATATAAACTTTCACATTTGAGAATGTCTTTTCACAAAAGTTGGCACAGGTTGTTTTCTAAGGCAACAATGTAATCTCTGAAGAAATTGTTCAGATCGGTTAACTATAGCATATAGCTACCAGACAAACCGAACGATCAGAATCAAGGGCTTGTATTGAAAACTTGTACATTTGTTTAAGGTAATAATATAATTTCCGAAAAAGTTGTTGTTCAGATCGGATTACTATAGCATACAGCTTCCATACAAACAGAGCACATAGTTACTAAAAGAAATGCACCTTTGAAGGGTATATTAGCTTCGGTGCAGCCGAACTTAACATTTTTTCTTGTTTACTATAAAATCACGTACATATGCGGAAATATTCTCGAAACTCTTTTCATAATAACTTTTTGGGATGGTCTTCAGCTCCTGAAGCGAATTTTGTTTTATCTCGACTGAAAACGGGTCCCACGGAGCAGCAATTTCAGCTTAGGGAACGAGAAAAAATCGCACTGTGTCAAATATGTTGAATACGGTAGAGAAATAGTATTCATTGTGGTTTTTGGTTTAAATTCGATCAGAATTGTACTCTTTTTGAAAAAAAAAAACTTCAGCTTTATCCAGACGAGTCCGACAAGAATGCGTTTCATACTCAAAATATACACCAAAATTATTCAAACGGCGAGAGATGTAGATCTCATTTACCATTTCTCTTACACTTGCCTGACGGTTTTCAATCACCATATCCTTCACTTTTTTAATATTTCTAACAGTTGAAGAGGTCAAAGGTCGTCCAGATCGACCGTCTTTCAATAATATTTATTGGACTTCTGTGATTATACGAGTGGATACTGGTTGAATTAAAAAAGAAAAACCCAATATATTAAACACAAAACGTAAAGTGAATTTTATCAAGCATGGTTTTAGCAAAAACGGGTGGATACCGGTTGAATTAAAAAAGAAAAAACCCATATATTAGACACAAAACGTAAACTGAATTTTTATCAAGCAGGGTTTTAGCAAAAAATATATTAATTTCAGAATAAAGAGTGCCTCAAAATTAAAGCAAGATTTAAATTTTCATTTATGAAGTAAAGCGTTGACAAACCTAAAAAAAAAAACAAATCGACAGCTGACAGTTAGGGCTAGGTAAAAATATAGTTTTATAGGTCATATACTCTCTCGTCTTGATGATTACACTTATTTATCTAGATTGTGTAATTTAATTATGCAGTTATTTAAAATCACAGGTCTATTACTACAAGCGAACACAGCAGATTTGTGCAGAATAATCTTGTAGAATTTTGTAAAACATGTGCACAGGTGTGTGGAAAATCGTGAAGAAGCCATGTGCTGTATTCGATGTTTATAATGTTTTCCTCTGTGCATGCATTGCAAATGTACGCTTTTTCTCATAATTGAATATTATATAATTTACAAAGTGTTTGTTTGTGTATTTGGAAGATGGAAAAATATCAAACAGCGTATGAGTGCACCAAGGTGCGAGAAATAGTAACGGTCATGACACGTCATTAGGAACATAAAATTTTACGATAATACTCACATATGATGGAGAAATGTGCAGTATTACTGCCAGCTAAAAGGGGATACCTTACAACATTGTGAAACTCTTAGCTCCAAAATGTTAAGAAATAAAACTGTACATTTATTTTTCGATAGGTTTGTTGACATGAGTTCTTGTTACTGCTCTTGTAATTGAAGTTATCTCACATGCCAAGT
>JBAWJQ010002746.1:0-18177 GCA_037783105.1 Bactrocera zonata | reverse complement strand
CACGCACTAGGCGCAGCTCTGTAGGTGCAACGCTATCAAGCGAAGTCTTTCACGCGCAAATGGAATACTCGCATCAAATCTAATGCGACAAGTTTGTAAAATGCTTCTTAGGTCTCTGGGCAAGTAAAAAAACTGAATTTTATTAATTCTGGAATATCATTGTCTCTCTCTGGTTGTGGCAAGTATATACGAGAATATGCATATTCATGCTCGAAGGGAACTTTTTAGTATTTGGTAATATATTTTTCCTGTATTTATGAGTTTATACACATAATATAGTTGATTCAGTAAATAAACTTTAATAAATAAAGTAGTTTACCTTTGTGCTTAAGAATCTATATATATAAAAGAAAGTTGATGTTAGTTACACCATTTATAACTCAAGAACGGCTGAACAGATTTGGCTGAAAATTGGTGGAGAGGTAGCTTAGAACCAGGGTAAGGACATAGGATACCTTTTATCTCTTTATGTCAAAATTTAATACAACTCATAAATACAATAATTATATTTCAAATCATAAGCATGTGTTCAAAATTCATGTTTGTAGGAATATTTCATTTCTTCAAAAAAAAAAAATAAATAAATAAATAATAAAAACAACCTCATATATTATATATGGGGTATTCCATACCAAATCGACCACTTTTGAACCCGACCCCTTTAGATTTTGCTGAAACTTATCCATCCTTTTCTACTCTTTGAAAAACATTTTTGAGAATTTTTTCAATTTGGTATGGAATACCCCATATATATATATAAGAAAGTTGTTGTTAGTTACACCATTTATAACTCAAGAACGGCTGAACCGATTTGGCTGAAAACATAATAATTTCAAAATTCATGATTGTAGGAATCCTTTGAATTTATGCGTACCATTTTAAACAGATTCTTCTTCAAAAATAATACAATTGCTAAGTATTTGGAATAGTAGAAAAGAAACCAAATATGTACCAAATATACCACGTGCATCCCAAAATACTGATGTCATAACCTTTCCAGCCGCCTTTTTCGTCTTTCCACGCCTGAGAACCGGTTGCTCATGTGCAGTTCACTAGAATGACTGTCGATTGGACTCCAGTGGGAAATGATGGAGCTATGTTTTTATCACCGACTCAAAAATTCGGCTTTATTTCATAATTTTTTTTGGATTATGAATATGTGGGGCACCCGCTTTGCACAGAGCTTTCGCCTCTTTAAGCTTAGCAAATATCTTTTCATCGGTGGATTTCCCTGAGCCCAAATTCAACAGTATTTTCATCCAAAAAGCAATGATTTATTAACACACGAAATGCTCTATGATCCATTTTTTTGTAAACTAACACAAGTTGTTTCACAGAAATGCTATATCTTATTAACTAATACAACATAGAACAAGAAGGATGATGTCCTTATAGGGTGTGATGCAAATGCAAGGCACACCATATGGGGTAGCTCCAGCATAAACACCAGAGGTGAGTCACTCTTGCAGTATATTTTGAATAGTAATCTAAGTATTTGCAACAAGGGCGATAAGCCAACTTTTATTTTCCCAAGCTCAGATAGGTTCCCGGGGTGGGAGGAAGTTCTTGACCTCACGCTATCAACAGATACAGACAGTCTCGTTGTGGATAACTGGAGGGTATCCGACGAGCCTTCCATGTCGGATCACTCCTGGATACTCTTCAGCATCCGCGAGAAGTACAGTGCGCCTCTCACATACCGGAACCCTAGAAGAACGGCATGGGGAAAATTTACCAGTATAGCAACAAAATGCCTCGAAAAGGGAGGCAATAAGAGTATCAGAAATCCGGAGGAACTAGATTCAGAAGTTGAGAAGTTGGAAAAAATCCTAATCACAACTTTTAATAAATCTACTCCGCTAACAGTTTTGAAAAAGAGAAAGTCTCTTCCTTGGTCGAACAGTGAACTCAGGAATTTGAGAACGCAACTAAGGAAAGCTTTCAATGAAAGTTTTAGAACAAAAATCTGGCAGCCATATAAAGACCTTATGAAGGTATACAAAAAAGCAGTCAGGAAAGCTAAAAATGACTCATGGCGAACTTTCTGCACATCGATTGAAAGTTGCAGAGAAGCCGCTAGGCTGAGTAAAATGCTATCCAAAGACCATATTAATACTGCCTACATTAGGGCGGAGGGTAGTGATTGGACCTCCTCGGCAAAAGAGTCTCTGGAGGTACTAATCACAACACACTTCCCCGGGAGTCAGCAAGCACCTTCAACGAGGGTTCAACCGGAACCACCGGTGAACGCAGCTGACTATCGAAGCCAAATAATAGACAAAAGGAAAATCAAATATGCCATAAATAGTTTTGCACCATTTAAAGCGGCAGGTCCTGACGGGATTATGCCCATAATGCTGCAGAAACTGGTAGAACCCATGGTTCTGAGGCTTGAAAATATATTCAAAGCAAGCATTCAACTATCTTACATCCCAAGAAGTTGGAAAAGGAGCAAAGTTGTGTTCCTTCCGAAACCAGGCAGAAGAACACACGAGAATGCCAAAGATTTTAGACCTATTAGCCTTACCTCATTTATGCTGAAGGTACTAGAAAGGCTAATAGATATACACGTAAGAACAATAATGGCGGAGAAGTTATCGAAGTCCCAACATGCGTACATAAAGGGCCGATCAACCGAAACCGCCCTTCACGAGGTGATAAGTATGATTGAAAAATCACTACACCACAAACAATACACCATGGCTGCCTTTCTAGACATAGAGGGCGCCTTCAATAACATAAAAGTAAATTCGATAATTAATTCTCTGGCGCATGGGGGCATAGATGACACTGTGTGCAGATGGATACTATCGATGCTTGAGAATAGGAAGATTATAGCTTCAAACGGCGCTGCAACACAAACAAGTTATGTGAGTAGAGGGACGCCTCAAGGGGGGTCCTCTCTCCGCTTCTATGGGTTGTAGCGCTGAACGAAATACTCCTCCAACTAAACGGTGGAGGAGTGAAAGCAGTAGCATATGCAGACGATATAGTGTTGTTGGTATCAGGAATGTTTCCTTCAACAGTCAGCGAGATTATGGAAAGAGCACTTCGTAGGTTAAACCTATGGGCTAAAAGCAATGGTCTAGGAGTTAACCCGAATAAAACAGAACTGATGCTATTCACTAGCAGAACCATAATACCTCAGTTTCAACTTCCGGTACTAAACGGCACAACTCTCACTCTATCCCCAACAGCTAAGTATTTGGGGGTGGAGATTGACGCCAAACTGTCCTGGAAAATAAATATAGAAAAAAGAATAAACAAAGCATACATGGCCTACTATGCTTGTAAGAAAATAGTCAACAGGAATTGGGGCCTCAAACCAAGCATAATCATGTGGATGTACACGGCGGTCATAAGACCCATACTCACATATGGAGCTCTGGTATGGTGGCCAGCGCTAAATAAACAGTACAACATTAGAAAATTAAATGGAATACAAAGAGCAGCATGTGCGGGTGTTACAGGGCGCAATCAGGTCATGTCCGACTGATGCGCTCAATGTGATCCTGCATCAACTACCAATGGACATTTTTATTCAAAAACAGCAGCTACTGCGGCGATAAGAATAAAAGAATTGGGAGGTTGGAATCAGCAGAACTACGGACATAGTGTAATCCTGAGTAAGCTCACTATTAATAAATCAGACTACATTCTCCCAAAGCTGGATTTCAATAGACACTTCCAGGTGAGGATACCATCTAGACGAGAATGGGGAAGAGGCTCAGTTGCAGAGGAGGGTACCACCTCAGTCTATACCGACGGGTCCAAAATGGACTGCGGAGTGGGCACGGGGGTATTCTCCGCTGATCTGGGCATATCTCTCTCTATACGTCTACCGAACTCGGCTAGCATCTTCCAAGCAGAAGTACTAGGCATAGAAAAAGCCTGCGAAGTTCTATTAGAAAATCACGGGAATATACATAAAGCAACTATATTTACGGATAGCCAGGCGGCCCTCCTGGCATTGTCTTCACCCATGACAAATTCCAGTATAGTTCACAACTGCAAGAGAGCACTAAGCACAATAAAAGACAAGCTCCAACTAAACTTGATCTGGGTTCCCGGCCACAGGAACATTTTCGGTAACGAAAAAGCAGATGAGTTGGCAAAGGCAGGAGCTTCCCTCAATGAATCCGAGGCGGAGCTCATACCGAGCCCGCTGGGATCGATCAAAGGAGAGATCAATAAACAATTTCAACAAATTGCAAACAACAGGTGGAAAAACAGTACAAAATGCGTCATAACTAAACAATTATGGCTAACATACGACAGGAAAAGAACCAACGACCTATTAAATAGGTCAAGAAAAAGTATTTACAGAATAACAGCTACCACAACAGGGCACTGGCCATTTGGGGTACATGCGTCCAAAATGGGTATGCCCTACAACGACATCTGCCGAAGCTGCGGAGTAGCAGGGAGCAAGGAAACAATCCTCCACTTTCTCTGCGAATGCCCGGCTCTGGCACAGATACGACACAAAACACTCGGAATCCACCAAGCACCAAATCTTGAATGGATTTCCACCAAAAGCATATCGGACATAAGTAGTTTCATCGAAACCTCAAAATGGTTTGAGAGAGAGGGTGGAACGTAACAGCAGATACAGGAGGTTCTACGAATAGTGCATCAAAATGGCACATCAGTGCTAATTGAGCCCGATAGGGCTGCACTCCTACCTACCTACCTATTAACTAATAATTATAATCCAACTAATAGAAATCATATAGATGGTAGTGGTAGTATTATCTATGTATCAGCCACAGTGAAGCGTGGACGGGTCCTCTAGTAATATATATTATTACAATTGAATTGAACTTTCTGTAATTATGCTTCAACATAAATGAAGTCTCATAAACCGACCGAAGCTTCAAGATATTTGAGACGAGGAGGTGTTGCTGTGCCTTTCCCATAGTAGGTTTTGACCTATCAAGAAGCCAACAGCCGCCAGGCAGTCCAGGTTATATGCACCAAGTAGACCCTACCATATTCTCGCCGTTATCGGTGTATGACCTGCTCTCCATCACATTACTTGTTGTAAATAGGAATTCTTCCGGCACAAGTATACTTAGCTATGTCATTTGGACAAGGTATTATTTTGTGTACTTTCTTTTCAAAGTTTTTCACAAACTCATTAGATACAAGTGACAGTTCCGCTTGTCAATATATTATTATATATATTAGGTTGTCAAAAAAGTCTTGCGGTGTTTTTGCTAGTTGGCGCTGAAAGCACGTAGTTCTAGTTTTATTCGACGCATTGGGTCATGCTATACCTTTTGGAAAGCTCATTTCACGCGCTAACACGTGTTTGATTGATTGTCGTTTCTTTTAAGTCGTTCGTGAGTTATAGCGTCGCAAACGTGGAGCAAAATAAAGAGAAAATACGGCATATTTTACAGTACTACTACGATAAAGGCAAGAATGCATCTCAAGCCGCCAATAAAATTTGTGCAGTTTATGGACCCTATACAGTTTTCATTTCCACCGCACAACGATGGTTTCAACGTTTTCGTTCTGATGTTGAGGTGGTCGAAGATGCGCGACGCTCCGGAAGGCCTGTCGTCGAAAATTGCGATAAAATCGCTGAATTGGTCGAAAGAGAGCGGCATAGTAGTCATCAAACCGTTATAAACCATTTGAAGAAGTTTGGAGTCACTAAGAAGCTCGATGTATGGGTGCCACACAAATTGATTCAATAAAAATACCGCAAGACTTTTTTGACAACCCATTATGTGACGAACTTAATCTAGACATTTGCAAAAGAAACTGTGTTGCCATATTATTGACTTTCTTTATTTTCCATATACTTTTGATTGTGCTAATAACTGTATACGATTTTTTTCCAATTAGCCGTCATAATATTATTTATACTATTTAATACTAAATTTTTTATTTTCAACAATTTTTTTTCTATAAACACAGAAATTTTATATATGTATTTGTTCTCTAAATTTATTTCGCACATTGTTGATGTCAATGGCGTTTAATGACAATAACTGAACTGAACTGAACTGAACTGAACTGAACTGAATGTAATGAATAATTCTACGTCCAACTTTCCATGACAGCAATTAGTCTTTCAAACTTAAACGTGACATCAATATATTTTGTTGACAACTGAATAGAATTCACATGAATAAAAAGGAGAGTAAATAGTTTAATTTCTCAGCAGTAACATGGATTCATGTTAATTGGAGCGAACTTTTATGAGATTGGTGTTGTGTAAATTATCAGATAAATGCGATGTAATTCTTAGTTATTGAATTGCATCTGATAATTTAATTATGTTGATGTGACTGTTGCAAATTATTAAAAAAAGAGCATGTAACTGAGTTAATTAATGAAAAAGAATTTTGTATTTCAGTGCCACGCAATTTTTGACCATAAAAATAGAGGGTATCACGTGTTTCACACAAGGCAAACAAAAAGCGTAAAATATAAATAAAGATTTATTCACATGCTTATCGTCGGAAATGTTGGCCATTTTTTTACGTGCAAATATCAGGAGATTAGCTTTAACACAGTCCAAGTAATTAGTTTTAGTTAAAATGTTTGTTTATATTCATATAGGCATATTATTGCTAACTAGAGCATATTAAATTTTCAAACTGTCTCTGCTACTTTTATGTGTACAGGGATTTTGATGTATACATTTATCGAAATTCTCTCACAATGGTAACATATCACGAAGCCTTCACAAAATTATACAGTTGCAAATAGACGCAGGTGTAGCGACCAATCTGAACTGTCTTCAACTGATTGACCTAAGTGTTATCGATTGGAATTTACACAGGCCTGGCAGATGTACATATATACATATGAATAAAAATTTGTGTGTCTATACATATGAATGAATGTTTGATAAAGTTTTTCCACTTAAAACAAATTAATATCTGACTTATTTTCACAATACGGTGGGGAGAAGAATAAGAGTTTTATTGTTTAATACGTTTTTGAGGGTTTGTAATTTTTTTGCTCATACGACCTGTATTACCCATAAAATATGACATATTCTATTTCATATAAATGTCAGAAGAAGAATACTTCACCCCTCCGTAGATTTTTTTCTGATTCCAGTTCTCCATCAAAAATCCTTTTTCAAAGCAATCAACAGGTTGTTTATGGTTGTATTATCGTTAAAAAACATTATAAGTTATTATTATGTATATTATTAACCGACCTTTTATAAAAGCATTGAATCAAATACATATACTGATGATAGTATGAAATCTTAACAAAGGACATACACATTTAAAGTTTACAGCAAGGTATACGTATGATATGCTAGACATTATAATGATAAAATAAATATAGTTTAAAAAAACTAAAAAACACGCTTTAAAAGAGAAAAGCGTGGCATGCTCGATATACATATGAAAAATATTTCACAAAGCACCCCACGCTTTTCTCACAATAATGCAGGAAGTTTTTCTTCATTATTATTGTTAGTTTATACAAAGAATTATTTTTCACTTTTTGGATTGATATGCTTTAAAATCGTGTTTTTTAGTTTTTTTAAACTATATTTAGTTTTGATTTTTTAGTTTGATGTGAGAAACCCCAAATTTGTTAAAATATTAACTATGACATGTAGTATTGGTTAAGTAAATCGATAATTAGGCAGCATTTAATATCTACTCGTAACCTTTCATGATTAATTGTTACATTATTTGCGACCAAGTTCTATTGACGACTTTACGAATTATTACTTCTTAATCGAATCATTTCTTCTAAAGCTTCACTGTTACATGGGGTTTTACCAGTCAACTTTGAACAGTCTAGTTCTTCAATTCGAATACCGTCCAAAGATCTACAACGATTAAGTACTACATAAGCTTGTCCAGCAGCAAACACTCGGGAGCCCAGATAAATTATTGCGTGTTCTGGCCTCCTTCCAACGGAGCGGAGGTCTTCCTCTTGCTCTGCTTCCCCCGGCGGGTACTGCGTCGAATACTTTCAGAGCTGGAGTGTTTTCGTCCATTCGGACAATATGACCTAGCCAGCGTAGCCGCTGCCTTTTAATTCGCTAAACTATGTCAATGCCTTTCTCTCGAAAACTCGCAACGTCGACTCATCAGTTGTTGTCATCGTCCAAGCCTCTGCACCATATAGCAGGACGGGAATAATGAGTGACTTATAGAGCTTGGCTTTTATTCGTCGAGAGCGGACTTTACTTCTCAATTACCTACTCAGTCGAAAAAAGCGCCTGTTGGCAAGAGTTGTTCTGCGTTGGATTTCAGGCTGACATTGTTGGTGGTATTTATGCTAGTTCTCAAATATACGAACCTGTCTACAAGTTCAAAGTTATCACTGTCGACAGTGACGTGAGACCCAAATCGCGAGTGCGACGACTGTACACTCTTATAAAAGATTGTACCTGTTCGATTAAGTCCTGCAGCTCGAATTATTTTCTCCAGCAGCAGATTGAAGAAGTCGCACGATAAGGAGTGGCCTTGTCTGAAACTTCGTTTGGTATCGAACGGCTTGGAGAGGTCCTTCCCGATCCTGAAGGAGCTTTTGGAGTTGCTCACCGTCAGTTTACACAGGCGTATTGGTTTTGCGGGGATACCAAATTCAGACATCGCGGCATAAAGGCAGCTCCTTTTCGTGCTCTCGAAAGCAGCTTCGAAATCGACAAAAAGGTGGTGTGTGTAAACTCTCACTCCACGAGCCTTTTCCAAGATTTAGCGCATGGTGAATATCTGGTCGGTTGTTGATTTGCCAGGTTTAAAGCCACACTAATAATGTCCAATCAGTTTGTTGACGGTGGGCTTTCTTTCACACAATACGTTCGATAGAACCTTATACGCGATGTTGAAGAGGCTTATCCCACGTTGCGAGGTAGGCAGTCTGCTTTTTCTTCGCTGCGGCACGGCACTCCTCGTCTTACCAGCTGTTCCTTTGCATTTTCCCAAAACCAATGGTTTCGGTAGCAGCTGTACGTAAAGAGTTTGAAAGGCCGTCCCACGGTTCCCTTATACCGAGTTGTTGACAAGTGCTCTCAGAGAACAGGATTGCAAGACGAGTAGAAAATCGTTCGGCTGTCTGTTGTGATTGCAGCTTCTCGACGTCGAACCTTCCTTGTGTTTGTTGACGTGAGTTTTTTGCTGCACAGAGGCGGCTGCGGATCTTTGCTACAACAATATAGTAGTCCGAGTCGATGTTAAGACCTCGGAGCCTACACACATCTAGAACAATAGAGACATGTGTTCCGTCTATCACAACATGATCGACCTGGTCGGTGGCTTTTCGATCTGAAAGATCGACCAGGTAGCTTGTTGAACCTCGCTTTGATGCCGATTGTGGCTAGACGTTCATCCACCGGAGTAAATGATAGTACTTGGCAATGGAGTCTCTCTCCCACCACGAATCCCGCACCAAACTTATGCTCCTTTATATGACCACTATAGTAAATGCCAGAAAGACCTTCTCGCTTCAGTCCTTGTCCCGTCTTTCCCATTTCTGGGACGGCGGTGATATCAGCCTATATTTTCTCGAGAACATCAACCAGCTGAACAGCGGCGCCTACCCAATTAAGGGACCGGACATTCCAGGTGCATGCCCTTAATTCGTAGTCTTTATTGCGTTTTCCATGGTCGTTATCAAAAGGGGGGTCTCTCATCCGAAGCTTGTTGTTATTTTTTACATGGTGGGTCTCAAACCCAGCGCACGTCCCCATGTAGGGGATATTTCGCCTTCTCACTTTAGCTCGCTTTCAAACGGATGTTCTTCGGCTATCCAAAGGATACTTGGTCAAAGACCGGATGTCATGAGCTGCTTGAGCCATATGTAAAAGAATCGTTTCTGGCCACTCCTAAGTGAATGGCGATCAGACACATGACAACAATCTCCATACTTATATTAAAATTCTATTAAAAAAAGCTGAACTCTGAGGCAATTTGTGCCATAAATGGCTCCATTCCATGTTGGTGCACAAAACTTCTAGCAATTTTTATCTTTGACTATTGGGCATATTTATGACACTCCGGCGTTGAATCGTCGTAATGGAGCTGTAAGCAATGTCTGCGATGCCGTCTGTTGGATCTATGAAGGTATTGCATTTACATGCATTCAATAAAGGTAATTTTAGTCATGATTTGTAATTTCAAAATTTCTATAACGCCAACGTATTGCAGAAAGTGGTGTAGATTACTGCACTAAATATTAATGTATGCATAGTACATATATTTGTGTATAAATATATTTCCACGTGAAGTTTTACAGCCATTGTACCTATACTTAGTTTAAGACGCATTAGCGCAATTTGTTATCTTTGATGCGCATGAACAAATTTTGCTGAGTGGCATGCTTTTTATTTAACTAGCTACTGACGTGTTGCAGCATCATGTGGTGCAGAATATGTACATATATACAGATGGAAGCACTTTGAAAGAAGCTGTAGCGAGAAATAGCACGAAGATCTAAGACATTTGAATTTAGCCTTTTTGCTGAGCAAGTGGATGTATAAAAGCATGATTAGGTGGTCGCAAATTTGATAATTTACGACAACAAAAAACCGAAAATGTACGGTGATGGTGTGAACATCGCGAAACTCAAAAACAGCTTTTGTGTGTGAGAATACCTGTCAACACCTCTCCTCAATTCTAATTATTTAAAAAGTGGAATTCGCAAATTTACACATAAACTTGATAAGGACTAAGTTCTGTTATTTAAAGTAATTGAAATCTATAGCGAAATTTCAGGACACAATACAACTTAGGCATCAGGGAATTCCCAAGGTTTAGTTTAATCTGTAGCATACCTTCAGGTAGAAAGGTAAAATATTACTCTTATTACTCTTCTTTACATTTTTCCTCATTTTCGTTTTTTTTTTTTTTGGATTTTGATTGAAAATTTCTATTAGTATGTGTTACAATTTTTTGAAAAGCATATAGTAAACATCCGACAGCTTAACACGGTATAATCAGATTGCCAAGATATTTGTATTACTGAGAAGGAAACGTCAGAGATGCTACAAAGTTAATATCTGGTAGTCGAAGTCTTTTCGTATTTTGTCAGCAGATGTCGTTGCTACCAATCACATTAGGGGGATTCTCTTGCTCTTGCAAGATTGCAGATTGCAAAAATCCTATACCAAAATATACAAGGACAGTAGAGCACCCATTGCGGAATCTAGTGATATATGAGCGGGTGATTCGGTCAATTTATTGTAAATTATTATTGTGCATGAATTGGCGCACCTTCTGCATTCAATCTTAACAAAAAAACAAACTGTAACAAATCTTTATAATTTAAATAGAAATTATAAAATCTATTTAAAATTTACCCTCCTCAACACTTTAACGTCAAAATATGTCTTTATGTTAAATGACAGCTAGTACAGTGTTGCAATTATATTTTTGCGAGTCATTGCACGAAAATAATGATCTGACATATTTTAAAGCCCTTGAAAATATTTTTCTGAATGTGTTTGTTGTTATGCCGTTGCACTAGGTGGAAAAATCTGCAATTCGTGTACCGTGTAAGCGTTTTGCAAGAGCAGGAGAATACCCCTGCTGTTTCATGTCATATAGCGTTGCAAAGGTGAGATTTTAAACTTCTTTTAGCCAGTTCGTGTAGCACAAAAATGGTTCGCTCGCTTCTTTTCTGGAAATTTCGATTTACACTGATGGAATAAAATGATAAAGAGTACATCAGTATACTTATATTGACAGATCAAATTAATTTAGCAATAATATATACTTTCACTTTGAAACAAATCCAATTGTATAATAATAGTATTAATTTTATTATTTAATTTCAAAAATTATATATCAGAATTGAATGTTTGGAAATTCCATAGATGACAAAACACCTGGTTTATTTTTATAAGGTTTCCTTTTATAAAATTATGTAATCTTATTTTACGGATTTTAAATTAAATTTCAGAACTTATATATATATCAGAATATATAGAAATGTATACAAATTAAAAGCTATCTAATATAAAGAAATTCTTCAACATATATGGTGGTTATTGCATCACTTGTAAACCGTCTACATTAGTGCGTCTAACTCGCTCAGAAACGGAAGTAATTTATAACAGAAATACACGCACGCAAGGCAGAGTGGGGCAATTCAAGTAGCATATGAACAGGCAACAGAAACACTCATACCCATACTAACAAACAAAGTTTTTGCACAGTTGCCTAGTCATTATTATCAGTAAAATACGTAGATCCGCCCACTTCAAATGTGTACACATTAGGGAACACTTCTAGTTCCGGGCTTTGCACCACCGAATGTGAAACTAAATCGCCTACATACACGTAGCATACGGCTGCCTTGTGGCTTATTGGAACGGACATAAATTAACGCCACAGGGCGTTCGTCTGATCGCTTGTTTAGTCGAAGTGCCTAAAAGGCTGCTTCACATTCACACAGACATATTACGTTGTCAAAAAAGTCTTGCGGTATTTTCGCTAGTTGGCGCTGAAAGCGCGTAGTTCTAGCAGAGAACGTATATCTATAGAGAAGCAGAGAACGTATAATATACAGAAGGGTGTGCCGATTGTCATCACGTTCCTTTTTTTGGAGGGGTTGAGTTTTCTATTAGAGGATTTCACCGCAAAAGCAGGGGTACTCTTTTCTATAAGCAGATTCCACCAATATTTAACAGAAGCGTCGAAAATAGCAGAATTGAGCATTTTCAGTGTTAAATGAGAAAAGTGGTGCTAAATTCAATGTACGCTTACAGATTCGCATATTTACAATGCGCAAACGGCTATGGATATCATTTATAGATTTTCTCCATATATTTGATATCAAAGCACATAAATATGTATGTGCAATTTGACCCATTTAATGATGAATTGCACTAAATCTGTTGAAATGTATAATAAAGTCATGTTTTTATTATTACTTAAATATTTAATTAATAACGGTTTGATAAGTTATATTTTTACATATATACATATGTGTGTCTGTATTTATTTGCTTTGGGCATTAGAAGTTTTGATAACATCTTAAAAGATGGTCTTTTGCATACAATTATGTGTACATGTAAAAAGATTTTAAAAAACCTTTCGCATAATGCTCACATATTCACATATGTACATATGTATGTAGTTTTGTGTTCATGTAAACAAATTTGAAAGAATCATTCATGTTTGTAATTTTGTCTACACAAAACTTTGTTTGTAAATATACACACCCATTGTTTCATACAAAAACTCCGTTGTCACGGACAACCAATGGCCGAACTTTACGTTTTGTGAAAAAGTCAATGTGTCTAAGGACTGACGCGATAAATAAAAAAAATAAACGAATGGCCGCCGATTGTCACCGCTGTACAGCTCCGCTTGCATACATATCGCTGCGTAAAAATATTTCAGAATTACAAAATATTTTTCACATTCCTTGACAAATACAGTCAATACTTGTTATGTGCCACATTCAAAGATACAGATATTTGTAATTAGATAAAAATATAATATGGTGCATAAGCGATTGCGGCTACTTAAATGAGTCGTACTTAAAACAATAATTTCTAGGTATTTCAAAAAACAAATCGTCAGATGCAGCAAGATGTAATATAGGCTGTTAAGAGTGATGAGGGAGTGATTTGATTTTCATTTAAGCGGAGTACTACTTAACCGGGATTGACTGTACACATAAATCAGAAGAATATTGAATATTTTCTTTGAAATATTTCTTGATTTGAAACAAACAAATAAACTATGTTGTCGATTTTATTCTAAAATATTTAAATACATACGTATTTTTGCGGGGTTGACACTTTTACCTTCTCATACATTTCAGAAATATATTCAATTTATGATTTTTAGCTTTTGAAATCGTCGCGAAAAGACGCTTGTAGGCAAGGCATGCTCGGGGAGATGTAATGGCGTCTGCTTTATGAATGAATAGAATATGCTTTTTGAAAGTACGTTTGAATTCATGAATGAAAATTTTGTTGTTGTGTAATTTACTATAAATTTTGACGTCGGCAATTTGGCTGCCATATTGGTTTCTGATGCTTTTTCAAACGATTGTTGTTTTTGTAGAACAATATTCGTAATTTTTGCGGGTGACACATCCACATGTGAGCGCATGTAAGTATGTATGTTGTGTATGCATTGTTTGTGTGGGAATGCCATACGCACATATTTACATGTGTACTCATATTGTAAGTATGTATGATGATTTTTGATACTATTTTTGTTTTTCCTGAAGAATGTTTTTATTTTTTGATTTACACGCGTACGCATATGTATATTATTTGTGGGAGAATGACATACGCACATACATACATATGTGTGTACGTAAATATAGAGAAGCGCGCGCTTTTTATATTACTGATAAATGATAATATTTTGATTTGAAATTGATTTGTACTTGCATAGATATCCGCAGGATAGATGCGTATGAAAGTTTTAAATGATAAGAGGTGTGATTTACATATATTATTATTGTAATATATAATTTTTTTAGGATAATATGATAATATAGCATATATGTATATGTATATGCATACATATGAAATGATATTACATTTTCAAAGATAAGAAATATTTTAAAAGTAGCCTTTATTTGCTCATTATTTACAAATATTGCTTGGAGAATTGCATATCTTAATAATAATGTTATCAATTTTGCATGAATTAACAAAAATTCGCAAAATGATATTCGTATCAATTGATATGATAGCATGTAAGCGTATAAAAATATAAGCCAAAAGGCCAACAGGCGTCTGTAAAAGCAATGTATATTTCTGAGCATAATTTTCATTGGATTCAAGTGTGCGCGTACTGGACATTTACTGTTTTGGATGAGTGCATTTCACCACAGAAAATTATTAGCGCATTTCACCACTTGACATCAGGGGACACGAAAATAGCAGAATTGAGCATTTTCAGTGTTGAATGAGAAAAATACTGATAATTCCAATGTTAAGGAATGTACGCTTACAGATTCCCTTTTTTACTATGCGCAAACGATGCTGCATATAATTTATAGATCGGTATACATATACATATGTACATATGTATTTGTTATGAAAGCACATAAGTATGTAGATATACATATGTATATTTTAAAATTGAGCTATTTTATGATGAATCCCATAAAATCTTTGCAAATATATGTATATAGTAATTCAATAAAATTTGTGTTACTACCTATATGCATTTTATATAGGTTTGGTACGACATACATATGCATGTATATTTATATATTTTAATAAATATTCGCTTTGGTCAATAAACCTTTCGATATCATGTTAAAAGACCAAGCGGTCGCACATTTGCCCATACACATTTATGTTTCCATGTAAACAAATATAAAAGAACCATACGCATAATGTTTGTAAATTTGTCTACATGCAACAAATGTATGTAAATATGTACATTCAATGCTTCATGCGAAATTTCCGTTGACGCGGACAACCAATGGCGAAGCGCGTTTTTTGCTTTCATGTCAACGAGTCAATCTGTCGACACAGCATTGTGTTGTTGGTAGAAAATCCGAGCTGTGCCGAAAAAATAAGCAAACGATCGTCTATTGTCACCGCTTCCCTTGCCGCTCTAACAGCTTCGCCTACAAACTTGCGTAAATATGTATGAATATATACGAATGAGTCCGCATACATATCGACGAAGATTTTTGCGAGCCATGGAAAAATATTTTAGAATTGACAAATATTATAAATCGACAGCAGTATGTTGCCACTTTTGTCACTTCTTTCTGTGTTTTGCGAGTTTGCGGGGTTGACACTTTTCCCTTCTAGCAAAATATCAGAAATTGTTCAATTTATGATTTTTAGCTTTTGCCATCGTCGCGAAAAGGCGCTCGTAGGCAAAGGCATGCTCGGGGAGATGACACCATTTGCTTTTATGAATGAAGCGAGTTTGCCGGTTGAAAGTACGCTTGCGTTCATGAATGAAAATATTGCTGTTAGGTGTTTTTCTACAAATTTGGGCATCGAATGTTTGGCTGCCATATTGACTTGTGACGCTGCTGACGCTATTCGAAACCTTTGTTGTTTTTGTAGAACAATATTCGTAATTTTTGCGGGTGACATATCTACATGTGAACGCATATACATACATAAGTATGTATGTTGTGTATGCATTATTTGCGTGGGAATGTCATGCGCACATATTTACATGTGTACTCATATTTGTATGTTGGCTGGTATACATTATTTGTTCGGCAAGGTCGTACACATATGCATGTACATACATATAGAGCAGTGCGCGCACACTTTTTACTGATAAATGATAACATCACGATTTGAATTTGAATTGTACTTATGTACATACATATGTATGTAATTATGTGCTAATATGTATGTAGATGCGTACGCAAATTTAAATGAAGAAATGTAATTTACAAACAATATTATTGTAACATACATATGTATTACGTTTTTAGGATCTCGTATACATACATATACATATATACTTATGTATATCGCATATATACAAACATATTTATATATAAAATTATGTTATATTATCAAATATAAGAAATATTTAAAAATTAACTGTTATTCACACATTAACTACGAATATATATTTTGAAAATGGCATAAATTAATTAGAATGTTATCAGTTTTGCATGTATTCATAAAAATTCGCAAAATGATAATCATATCAATTAATATGATGGCATGTAAGCATATAAAAATATAAGCAAAAGGCCAACATACGTCTGCAATAGCAATGTATATTTCTGAGCATAATTTTCAATTAATGCTCAGCTCTGTTCACGCGCCACTGTTAAAGTTTCTCCTTCTTAGCTAGCTGTGGTGAAATGCACCCATCGCATTTTGTTAGCTTTTGACAGTTTACACGCTTGTCCGTTGTTGGACCTTCTCTATAAATATACGTTCTCTGGTTCTAGTTTTATTCGTCGCGTTGGGTCTTGCTATACCTTTTTGGAAAGCTTATTTCACGCGCTAACACGTGTTTGATTGATTGCCGTTTCTTTTAAGTCGTTCGTGAGTTATAGCGTCGCAAACATGGAGCAAAATAAAGAGAAAATACGGCATATTTTACAGTACTACTACGATAAAGGCAAAAATGCATCTCAAGCCGCCAATAAAATTTGTGCAGTTTATGGACCCGATACAGTTTTCATTTCCACCGCACAACGATGGTTTCAACGTTTTCGTTCTGGTGTAGAGGTGGTCGAAGATGCGCGACGCTCCGGAAGGCCTGTCGTCGAAAATTGCGATAAAATCGCTGAATTGGTCGAAAGGGACCGGCATAGTGGTCATCAAACCGTTATAAACCATTTGAAGACGCTTGGAGTCACTAAGAAGTACGATGTATGTGTGCCACACGAATTGATTCAATAAAAATACCGCAAGACTTTTTTGACAACCGATTATAAAAAGTATCGAGCGAATTCACACTTTAGTTCAATTGAAGCATTCCAAATGAAAATTGAAAGTGAAAATAAATTTATTCCCTCTCTTTCTAGTTTTTTTCTGTATTGCAAAATGTATTATTTTCTTGCCTTTTTTTTTTTGGGCGTTACAACCAAATTAATTTAATTTAAGTTTATTACAGCGTTAGAAAAGTGGAGAATATATTTGAAAGGAGTAAAATTTACAATAGTTACAGATTGTAATGCATTTGCGCTTACAATGCGAAAAGAAGACGTACCCTCCAGAGTTGCAAGACAGGCATTATTTTTATCAATTTGTACACAGATCCGGAACTCAGATGAGGCATGTATGCCTTAAGCAGAATGCATTGCTCACTTACTTTAAGACATCGGCTATTACAGGCACAGTTGAATGATGATTGGACCAAAACAGTTAGGGCTATATTCGAAAAGGGTCCTTACATCGCTTATGGAATTTTATGCAAAGATCACTCCAAAAAAACTAGTCGTTGTTCCCTGTTCAATAGAAGATGACATAATACGAACAGTGTATAGGCAAAATCACTTTGTTGCACATAAAACACAAAAGTTAGGACAGAAATCTTATATCATTCCGAAACTAGGCCAGAAAGTTGTTCTAATAGTAAACAACTGCGTAGAGTGCATTGAAGCAAATGCAAAAATGGGCGCAAAAGAAGGGTTTCTTATCCCAATTCCTAAAGATGATCAACCTTTAGGCACCTATCACTTAGACCATTTAAGACCTTTGACGGTTACCGCGAAACGTCATAAGTTATAGACGCATTCTCCATATTTGTCTGGTTATATCCTACCAAA
>JBAWJQ010002738.1:0-34576 GCA_037783105.1 Bactrocera zonata | reverse complement strand
CATGTACATGTGTATATATCGTATCATATGTTAACTACATACTTTCCGTCATTTGTGGTCTATTGAATTTACATATGAGCTTATGTGGGGTGTTGTTTTTATTGTTTGTTGTTGTTATCTTATTATTTGCACAGTATAAAAATCATCGTAACGATAGTACAATATACCATATATATATAAATATATATTTTCTATATATATGTAGGTATGTTTGTATGTATATAATTAGTAAAAATAACTTAAGGATATTATTGCAAAAATAATTTACAAATTAAAAATACTTTTATGTTTTCAATACAATGCATTCATATTATGTTCTGCAAGTATATGTGTAAAGTTATTAAATTGTAAAAAATAAAAACCTCACGATTCGATAGCTACTACTTATAGCACATTATCAATAATTTATGATAGTTAAATTTTAACATAATAATAATTATATTAATATAAATATAATTACAAATTATTACAAAATAATAATAAAAAGTAATGAATCCACTATTTACATCAGACATTTAAAATACTTGTTTGTGTGTTTTTCCGTTTTATTTATATAAATTTGTCGCTTGTTTGTTGTTTGTTATCGGTTTCGATTTAATCGATGTGTTGCATTTAAATTTAATTTGAATGCAATCGGATTTTTGCTTTTTTCGTTTTAACGGACACTGTGTTTGAACAAATTGTGTAAATGGAGTATTATTTGAGGCTGAATTTATTATTTTCTTTTGTAAATACTATTTTGAAGTCTGCAATTATTTTTTTTGTAAATAATTTTTTACATTATGAGAGCTTTAAATTAACCACTGGAGACGGATATATAACGCAAGAAACGAAAACTTTACACACATTGCATTTTGTTCAATACTCACATTTTGAAATTATTTTTTACATTTAACATTTTTGTGCATAAACTTAGTTTTATTTCATGAAAAATAGCTATACATACAGAAATATAGAAAATACGTATTTTGTTGTTATTTTTTTTTTAATTTTTTTCAATTAATTTGCTAAAACTTTGTATTATGCAGACATCAAAGTACATCAACGAGCAATTTGAAACGATTATTTTTGCTTTAAATTTAAATCTCAATTATTTTATTCATTTGTGCTAAATACTTTAGTTTATTTCATTAAATTTCCATTGATAATATGTATGTGTGTTCTTTTCTAACTCCTTTCTAAGTATTTTTTTAAACAAAATTTAATATAAAATTCCATAATTTTTTTTTTCAATATTCCATTACTCCATAATCTATATTCATGCTTAGCTGCCAGTGTCGTCATCGTCATCGTAGTCATCATCATCACTCCATTCATTGTCAACGTTGTCATCATCAGGATCACATTGCCATTTTCGTTATACGGTTATACATACATTACTTGTTTATTTATCGCCTTCATTTGATTTAACATTATCAGTGTTCCAGTCCAAGTCGTCGTTTGAACTTCATAAAAACGCCAACACAATCGCAAAATTCACAATATTTACATACAAGCCACACACTGTAACCGTCGCATGAACGTCGTCCGCTGGTCGTCAACAATGAAATAAGTAGAACGCAGTAGAATGGAACGCCTTACTTCTTGCCGAGAGTGAAGCGCCATTCATTGTATTTGTCCATCTCTTCGTGCAGTTGTAGAGCCTCGACGCAGGCGGCGAAGAATTGTGAACCGAAGCAATCTTGCCTGTGTGCGAAAATGGGAGAACAGTTGCCGTTAGTCAAGTTATATTACTGTAATTTAATTTGCAAAAATTCTAAAATATTTTCAAAAATTCATAAAATATTTTCAAAAATTCTGTTTCAAACGCAACAAAAAAGTGCGTTTTCAATTGGTAGTCAGCAAAATCGAACAAGTTCCGACAAAAAATGTTTGGAAATCTTGTTGACTTTATCCACCGGGTAAAAAATGTATGTACATTATTATTATATACATTTAATATTATATGTATGTGTATGAAGAGTCAATAAATTGTTAAAAAATTTATTTCATTATTTACATGTATTTATGAAAAATTGTCCAAAGAGCTTTGAAAAAATTATACTCTTGCATGTTTGTGCCTGAGTGAGTGTATAGTAAATCATTGACTATAAACAAAAGTAATAATCAGATATGAAATTACAAAATTAAAAAAAAATATATATATTAAAAAATTAATAAACAAAATATTTTGAAATTTGTGTACTAAAAAAAAAACTATAGATTATAAAAAATTTTGAAATTTATGTAATATTGAAATTTGTGTAGTAAAAAAATGTTTGATTCCAAAAACTTTTCTTGCAAACTAATTCAAAAAACTCATAAAAGATTAAAGCATCATATTTACAAAATAAAAAATCTGTTTGAAAAGTTCATACTTCAAACTTATTTACTAAAAAATTCAAAAGGTGCAATGCTTTATATACACAAGTATATTTCATTGCTCATAGGTAGCCTAAATTCAGGCGCTTGAGCGCGCTGCAGCCTTACAGAGTGGGCTAAAAAATGTTTCGTTCAAAAAGCAGCCACACAAAGGGCCGTTCAACATTTTAACAAAATAAAAAAATATTTTTATACATAAATCAAAAGAAATAAAGAAAACAAACATACCAAAAAATCAAAAGTTCATTATTGTTGTTGTTATTGCACTGGTACATGTGTGTGTTTGTAATTGTAATGTGTTGATGCGCAAGTCCTGCAAGTTCGAAGCCATGCAGCGCTGCCAAGCACACACAGACAAATATTTGTCAAATGCTTGTGTGTGTTGTTGTTTTTCTGTGCGATCTGTATGATTGTAGCCACAAAACGCGCTCCTCTTTGTGGTTTCGCCACTCGGTCTCGCACTGTGGTGCTGCCAGGGCCAGCTTACGCCAGTTGCTTGTGCGCTTGGTCGGCGTTATTGTTGCTGTGGTTCGTCTCGATCGTTTTCGCCGTTTTTTACAACATACTTTCTACTACATATTTATGCTTGCTTGTCGTTCTACTACTTTATCACAATAATTTCAGTAAATATTTGCTAACAAATTTCTTCAACATTCACATACATAACCAATGTGCACATACATAACATGTAGGTGTGTGTGTGTGTGTGTACATATGTAAGTCGCTATGTATGTGTACGTTTCATTACCATAACTTGATGCCATCTTTTTTTGATTTTAAAATATTTTGAAATTTTTTTTTTCACAGTTTATCTTTTTATAAATTTGTTATAAATATAGTACATAGCTTTTGTAAACGATTCTAGCATATATTTATATTTTATATATAAATTTATTTATTTATAAAAAATTTAGAAACTCTTGAAAGTGCTCCAACTGTCTTAGTAGTACATTCTGAATGTACCTGCACTGAGTAAAATATTTTTTTTTTTTGTGAAAGTGTTTGTATGTATTTTTGTTGTTGTTTGAAAAAATTTCATTAGTGTTTTTTGTGTTTAACTGGATTTTTGTGTGCTTTTCACAAATTGCAAAATGTATAAAGGAATATTTAGTTGAATTTGTTTTTATTTTTTTGTTTTTAATTTATAAAAATAACATTTTTCTATATAAATACTTATCGGAAAGCACTTACTACAATAATAGTTTAACATTTCTTCATGCATTTATACCTACATATACACTTGTATATACTAACAAACACATGTAAAGTAAAAACTCAAAGTTATGCTTGGTGATTTTCGTTTAAAAAAATTGAAAAAAGTACGAATATATTCATAAATACAAAATCAATACTTTCTAGTATTTAATATTCCCGAGACATGTTCTATGCTTGCGTTTAAGCTGTTAAAGTGATGTTGCGTAGTTTGGAATTAGGTTAGCAGTACTGTATTTGAAGCTCACTTAAACTACAGTTTTATGTAAGCTTAACATAACTGCCTTTGAATGTCTGTTATTTCGCAGATTTGTGTGCAGTTAACAGTATTGCAGTTGACATTATGCTATTTTACAGTTTTATGTAAAGTCAACAATTGCAACTGAAATTATGCTATTTAACAGTTTTATGTAAAATTAACAGAACTGCAATTGAAATTATACTATTTTGCAGTTTTATATAATGTTAAGAGTGCTGCATTTGAAGCTCTGAATTTATACACTTTTATGCAAGGTGAAAAAACTGCATGTGGCTCTCTGTTCAACTACAGATTTGTGTAATGTTACAGTGCTGCGTTGTATTTCTATTGATTGTCGAATGTTTTTGTGCAAAATTGTTTCTTTAGACTCCACATTTTCCGTTTTACTTAGTGCACATACAAAAAGCGTATTTATGCAAGTCCGTTATTTTTAATTTTTACTTTAGATTTTTCCTTATTGTTTCCACTTCTAAAACTTTGAGTTTATAGTTTACAATATTTTTCACTCTTTCTTATGTCTCTTCTCTATAAAGTTACTAACTTTACTTATAGAATAAATAAGTTTATAAATATTTTGAATTTCATTCTCTTCTCTGCAAAGTTTTTTTGTGTTTTTCTATTGTATATATGTGTGTGTGTTTTTGTGGGTGAGAGTTTCATTTATAACTGTTTAGTTAGCTTTTAAGGTTCTGTTTTGTTATTTAAAATAAATTAAGCATATTTTAAGCATAAACATAATTAATTACATCTGTATGTAATAAATAACAGAAAATCATAAAACTCAAATGAAACTTAAACCATCGTAAAATACAATAATAAATAAGTACAAATTAATTGGAAATTGGAAAGTTTTGCATCTAAACTAAAGTTATGTTGGGACCGACTGTGGGAATGATATTGGAGAGCCGTTAATCACTTTAATAAAGTGCTGTAATTTCGAAATCTCTTCCGTTGGTATTAAAAGCACTTTCAGGCATTCTCCAAACCATTTCGAATCGAAGCAGTTTTTCCTAAAAATAAACAAAAGAATAAAAAACAACATAAGCATAAAGAAATTAAATGAAGAAATTAATATTTAATGGCAAGTTAAGCTAGGTTAAAATAAATGTGGTAAAAATATACATTTTTTAAATCAAATTGAAATATTAAATTTTATAAAATAAAATATATTATACATTTTATATACTATAATTAAATTGACAATTGAAAAATACTTAAAAAATTAATTATTTAAATAAAAAAATTAAACAAAATTTTGAAATAAATAAATTTCGTAATATATAATTAAATTGTTCATTAGCCATCTTAAAAAATTTATTATTTAAATAAAAAAAATTAAGAAATTATTAAAATATGTAATTATTAATAATAATAAAACCACAAAATTTTGAAGTAAATAAATTTCGTGTGCTAAATATGTCTCTACATGCTATATAGTATGTCTGTATGTATGTATATAGTCTGTAAATAATGTTAACAATCTAAATTTAAAATACGACATGCCAAACAACAAGTAAACTGGGGTTCAGTGTCTCCGTAATCTAACCACAAAAAATAAATACGTTTGCTTACAACAATTTGAAAGCGTGAGCTTCAATAGCACTTAAGGTAAAATGATTGTGTGTGATTAAAGTTTACGTATGTGGTATGTATACGTGTAATTTAAAAATATTTATAATATATTTATGTTCTTGTAAACACTAATTCATTCTTAGCCGCATCTCTTTATTGCATGTTTGTAAAAGCGAATGGCATTGGCGAACCGTTAATAACCTTAACGAAGTATTGAAGTTGGCTAACTTCTTCTTCGGGTATCATTAGCACTTTGAGACATTCGCCAAATGTTTCGTGTGTAAAACAATTTTGCCTGTTTGAATGAGAATAATGCACAAAACGAACATTTTATGGTTTGTATACTAGCTGAAAGGGATATTGGATAGATTTGAGGATTGTAGGATCATAAGTGGTGAAGTTATTTGAGGATTATATTTACAAGTTTTTTCGAAACCTTTGATTAAATTTGCAATAGTCGTATTTAAAAATATTTTTGCTATACTGCAGGATTTTTCTAATTCCGGATGGGTTTTAAGGGTCATAAACTAAAAGTAGTGATAATAATATGAGCTCATAAAATAAACTGAATTTCATATGAAATATGTTAATTTAATTAATAACCTGCAAATATGACCTATTGTATTGTTTTAGTTTTACTCTACCATAAGTTAAGTTAAATTTTATCAAAGAGAATATGAACATATAAATATAAAATTTTCTGCTTAAATAAATAAGTGCGTAATATTAAATAATATATTATATTATATATGAAAATGAAAATGAATAAGATAAAATTATGGCAACCCTAGACTTAGCAGGAAAATGCTATTAAAGAGATAATGAGAGTTAGAATACTTTCCTTACTTAACACCTTTTTGTGTATATTGTAAATTCTTTACTTTTCTCTATGTAAACCACCTTTTAATACATTATATTACGCGTCTTCGATTCGCCACTTACATATCTATCTGCATGCTTTGCTTGAGCGCTTATCAGAACCAACAAAGTGTCACCATTGAATGTATAACAAGAAAGTACGTTTACAATTAATTTACTGATTCATTCCTATGTGATTTATAACTGTTTTTTCGCGTTCCGCTACTCTCCAAGGCTTGGCGAATCGAAGACAGCATTTGCAACATTTGAAATTTAATAATACTGTGAGAACGAATTGAGATCGGTTAAAGATTGTGCATTAACTATGAATAGCTCCATATCTGAAGTAATATTTTTACGAATCAAAACAAGGATTAAAATAAGACTGACGTACAGACTAGCAAATTTTTACGAATGAGAACTAGTATTAAATTAAAACTAATGTCAGACTAGCATAGTGCTGTGACATTATGAGGAAGTGTTGACAAGAAAAAATTCTTAACAGACATAATTTTGAGAAAAAAACACGAATTAATATTAGTAAAACTTCGTCCATAAGATAATCAATTTCTACCACAGTTATTGCACTCATTTAACCGACTCTCTTTGAAGCCATTCCCACAGTGCTTATTAAATAACAAAATGTCTTTGGGTATGTAATATTTCTAGAGATCTTGTGAGGCGACAACTTACTTGCATAGTCGGTGTATACTTGTCTCGCGGAAAAGTTGATAGCAGTCTTCGCAAATGCGATCCAAGCGGAAGAACATTGTTTTGTTGAAGATGCCTTTGCACTCTAAGTCGAAGAAATTGCTTCGCTTCGACAGATTGTGGTTGTTGTGTGGCAAAGCTGTGATAAGTGGAATCAAGACAAGAAACAGCACCACCGAGATCTTAATGTTGCGGGAACACATCTGTAATGAGATAGCAGAAACAAGAGATTTGTAGAATCAGTAAAAGATGTAATTGAGAAATTTATTATAATCATAGTGCTAAACTTGTAAGATTTTGAAATTTGAAATAAAATGTAAAATTTAGTAAAAACCTGCCAATAACTTCATTTATACATAAAATACGTAATTTATCTAGAAAAATATGTTTCAAAACCGGAATAAAATGTAATACGGACGGTAAACGTGATCGATTATTAAGCGGGAAACGGATTTCTAAAACAAAAATGTGTATTGTTGTGGCGTAATTGATGTAAAACATTTATATATTAAATTTATAGTTAAAATCTCCTAGTGTGAATATGGCTTAAGCTTCAGCTGTGACAGTGGTAAGCATGCTGCCGATGGCAGGAAAATCATCAACTATCGTTAACACCATTGTGTCTGGGATGATTTTGTTTCAAAAAAGTTGCAGCGAGAACTGCGCTCCTATGCGCTACTCACGCTGACTGCACCTTGGTCACGGGCGTGATATCTATTTGTCTACTATTCTTATACTTTTTTTCGCTGTTTATGTTTCGCTATTTTTAAAGTTTGTCTGCCTACTGCTGTATTTGTTCGATTTTTTCGTTTTTTTCCCGCTTCGTTTGTAAAAGTATTTATAGCTGCGTGCTGTCTGTCGTCTGGCTGGCGTATTCGAAGAATTGGGTAAATGGATATGGGCCAAGTTGAACCTTGAATTTTTCGTGACTGCCCAGCTACACGACTATTGTCGCCTCCCTTTGTCGGCGGCAGGCGTCTGACTTCTGACAGCTAGCGACCGGCCGGTAGCCAGACGGCGTGCAGTACGCACAGTTGCTTTGTTGAGTCGGTTGGTTGCTGCGACTGACCCATTGGTCAACACGACACGGCCGGCAGCTTGTCGACTTGAGCGCTTGTAAGCGCCGCATAGTCTACATTCTCGACATACATATAAACATCTCGTGGTATTATCGACAAACGGTAGACGTATGTATGCATGCGGTATGCAATACTATAAATAGCACCTATGGCAAAACACGTCTGTCTCTGGCGCTGTTGAGTTCAATGGGTGGCATTGCATAAAATTGTATTGCCACTTTCAAAGGCGTTACCGACAACATATATCATTTTAACATGTTGTTGTTTTTTGTTTATTTATTTTTTTTTTCTAGTTCTACCTTTACTGGATCTGGTTAGGTGTATTGATCGGTCGTCCATTGAAGTGGCCGCCAGACGATGTTATCTCTATGCAAAAAGGATAATATACGCGCAGAACAGACCAGACGTAGTCATAGACACATACGTATATACACATGTAGAGTTTTATAGAAGCCTAACCCTCCAGCTGCCTTGCGGTTAGTTGTATTTGCTGCGCGCGAGTCACGATCTGTGGGCAGCTCAGCAAGTGTGTAAAATTTTATTTATGGCATAAGTTGTAGCTAAAAATAGCGTTATGCCTTGTAGTGCTAAGATTAATATTGCCAAAGAGGCAAGACATCGCATACTACGAGCGCTTGCGGGCTTGTTTATTTATAGTCGACGTATGAGCTTACAATATTATGAATTGCCGATTTAATCAATGGCTTGTAGTCTTAAAGGAAATATAATGCATATTATTTTATTATTTTATAGCAAAAGTGGGTTATTTTTCAATGTTAAATTATGACTTTGGCGGGAAACTGTAAGCTTTGCATGAAAAAAGTACCCAACATTTTTGTATGTAAAGAGATTTAGGTATAATGGATCAAATGTGGATGTTTAGTAGTAATCTTGTAAGCAAAATACAATATAGTTTAATTTTATACCTTTCAGGTTCTGGGAAAAGACGAGTCAAGCCAATACAACTTTGACAAAATTGTAATACCAGGGATTTTTGAGAATGGTTCACTTTTGATAATAATAAAATTTAATTAATGGAACTTAAAAAAATATACGCTTTAATGATGAAGTGTCAAAGGAGCGACGCAAATTCTTCTGTAGTACCGATTTCACGGAATTTATTAGAAACTTAGCGGCGCCGAGTGTAAAAAAGTGAACAAATTTTCCAGTGTGAAGGGGCTCTCTGATTCGAACTAGCGCATCTTCACGCAAAAGACACTCAATAAAACGTACCCACATTATTTTTGCTTCCTGAGTTGACTTAGGTCTGCGAAAAGCTTAGACACAACCTGTAAATTCTCGACATAATATACTCTTTCTTATATTAAAACAGCTATATAACAGTAGCGGAACTAGATTTTCTTCTGCGGGGATCCACAGAGAAAATGTTTCTCATTGCGGTTAAAATGAAGTATCTGAACTATCATTCTCCAATTCTGGGAAAAGTGGGTATTTTGTTCGTCAAAAAAATTGTATAAAAAATGCTTCATCTTGATCTTTAGTCAGATTGTATAACAGCTATAAGCTATAGCCGTTTGATCTGAGCAATTTGTTCATAGATTACCTTGAATCGGTGGATCTGACATGTAAGCAATCTCTCAAATCTCAAAATTTCAGTTGGATATCTCAAAAACTGAAGGAATAGTTTGCTCATACACTGAGAGGTGGACAGATAGAAATAGCTGAACTGATTCAGCTCGTTACGATGAGCATTTATACACCTTTATACTCTTTTTAGGGTATTCGCCGTTTCCTTTTGGGTGTTACAAACTTTGTGGCAAATTGAAGAAAGCTGTTATTATAGCAACCATATGAACACGTGTTTGAACATCCGGAAATCCTCACACACTTTGACTTCATACTAGATCAATCGGATCATGGAGTTATCAAACCGAACTCCTTCAGGTCCTTCTCTGAGTATATACATACAAGCTAGGGAGTTGTGGGTGGGAAGAAGTCGTTGGAGGAGAGGGACAGTGAGCTTCTTTATGGATAGATCAAAGCTTGGGGTGAAGGTTGTTGGAGGTTTTTACTGTCGGGAGTTCTGTATCAACTCCAGCTTCAGAGTTTCTGACTATTGCAGTGTCAGCAGCAGATTTACTCATTTCCACTCAGATAACTGAGCGGCGATGTTAGTCTTGAACTCCTCACTGTTCAGGGTTGGTCAAAGAGTGCCGAATCTCGCCATCAATATCGTAGCATCGATTGTCTTTGTAATAAGACTGGTACTGACATAGTTCGCGGGAGCTTGGACAGTGCTGGCCAACGGTACATGCGATCTAGTGATCTCTTTGCCCTCAGTAAAGCTAGGCTCTCCTTCTTGTGGGGTTTTTAACAGGCCATTGACTTAATGGCGTCCATGCTGTAAGACTGGGAATCTTAGCAGACGCCAACTGCAGAAAGCTAGTATGGAAGAAGATGAGATGGAAACAACTCAAAACTTCCTTTTTGATTGTCTCGGGCTTGGAGTCCATGTGCGATCTCTCTAGATTAGTCATCTAACCTCACCATATTCTAAAAATATTTTTTAATGATAGATTGAATTCTCATTATAATATCCCATCGAACTGTTTAATAATTCCGCACAAATAATTGCACGCAAATTCTTTACATAAACATTTGTATGTATCGTAATATTTTGATTAAATTACAACACACTTGTTAAGAATTTTTATACAATATTTGCGCCTTGCAAAATCTGATAAACAAATAGAAACACATAATAATTTTAATATAAAGATGAAGTCATTCGGCGGACGCTTTGAAAATTATATTGAAAACAAAAATATTATGCAAACAGCAAATAACAAATTGATCAACGCCTATCTATTAGCAATAAAAACACAAATTTATATTTTGTAACATACACATGCACACACATACATATATATACTAATGTATAGTACAGCGTGCACGCGCGTCGCTTAGAGATCGCTTCTGCATTTGGGAGCAGTGCGTCAATGTAAATTAATGAATGGCCGGTCACCCGTTCGCCCAGACATGTGTGTGTGTATGCATGTGTTTGTGCTGTGTTTACACGAGTCTTAATTGAAATGGCATGCAGATAATGCTGATGCATCACTTTTAATTAATATATTTTATGCGACGACACTATGGCTGGCTGTGCCGCTGCGCCCAACGATGATGAGCGTTGCAATGATGAGGTTGCTGTGCTGATAAGTTTATAGCACATCTGTATGCAGATGATGATCGCAGTCATATAGACGCGGGCGATAATAATTTGTATTTCAGCGATAACGGCCGATGATGCATCACCGTGTGCCGCACTTTATTTGCATTTGTGAAAGACGCAATTCGTTTATGGGCGCGACGGCCGAATCGCCGCCGCCGCCGTCGTCGCCACATAGCGTCACATAGTCAATGTGCTGACAAGCCCCCCTGAAAAAAATGTACAAATACAATAATAATAACGCTGTTTGGCATGCAGATTGGGTGTCGGTGTGGTGCGAGTGCCGAAGTGGTGACAAGTGCAAGGAAGCGAGTGTCGGCAGCTTCGTGAGCCAAAAACATACAAAAAAACATCAAAAAAGCAGTAAAAGCGCGCGAAGTGCTACGAAAATACATTACACAAACATACATCAACAGCTACTATAGGTCTGCAAGTGGCCGCGCGAAGGGGGGGCCAGCGCGTTGTAAATATATGTACATATACCAGATATGTTTTTGTATGTGTGTTTGTAATTTGAATTGCGCGCGCTACTCGTGTTAAGCATGCTGTATGCGTGGCGTACAACGCTTTGCAGCGCGTATGTGTGTGTGAAATTAAAAATACAGCACACGTGCAAGCGCTTTCGTAAAACGCTGCCGAGTCGCGCTATGATATGCGTGGCAGATATGTAAATGCGCTAACGTTTAGGTGATATTACAGTAAAACACATGCACACACATACATACATACGTCTATATGTATTTAATATGTCTGTAAATACTTTCCCCCCACATTCATATCCTCATTTGAGCTATTTTCAGCGCGCTCTTTGCATACTCATTATTACTGCTGTTGTAATTTACGCGCTGCGCACCAGACTGTTGTGCGCCCACCGCTGAGCGTCAAGTGTGTGTCTGCGCGCCAACGAGTTCGCCGTGACAATTTCTCAATGAATACGCGATACTTGTGGCAGACATTGTGTCTAAAATCAAATAGTCGCGCTAAATATACATGGTGTCTAGAAAAGTAGGTACACATGTTTATTTAGTTAAGTACACACATATGTATGTATGTAGGTATGTTTGCTTGTACTATATGCTAAAAATATAATTTTCACTCAATTAAAATAAACTGCTGTACAGTTTTAAGCGTTTTTGCTGCAAAGTTTAATGAGTTTAAGGTTATGTTCATGAATTTTTGTACCAGAAAATAAAAGAAAAATCAGAAATATTACTAAAAAAATAAAAATATTTGTATGCCTGTAAAATATTTAAAAAGTAGCACTTATAAAAAAAATTTAATTAGAAAATATAAAATGTATGTTGTAGCTACAAGTCAGCGATGTTAAAATTACTGTAAACTGTATTTATTCGTTTAATAATTTCAATAAAGGCATATTTAAATTTTTTTTATTTTTTATTTTTATTAATATACTTAATATACATGTACTATGTATGTATATACCGCTGCAAATAATGCGTAAAAAGATACATTTTTAATCCGAAAATCTTAAATAAAAATACTTTTCAAATACCAATTACATGATTAAATAATAAAAAAAATTCCATTTAAATTTTTCAAAAATCCAATTGAAATTAAAAAAAAGAATTTCGAAACTTTTATTGAAATTTAAAAAAAAAGTATCGAAAAATTTTAATGGGCGGGCGAATTTTTTTTTGAGGGGTCACCGGAAATGGCGTCGCAATGGCCGAGTTTAAAATATTTTTTCCCAAAAATTTTAGAATTTTTTTGCTAATAGTGTATGTTTGTAGCAATAAAAATTTTAATAAAATATTTCATTTTTTGTATGAGAAAAAAATTGTTGAAAAAGTCTATTCCCGAGGAAACCCATGTAACCCCTTAAGAAATTTGTATTTTTGTCCGTCCAAACTAATAAAAGTGATTTTTGTTAAATTTCAGCTACGTTTAAAAATGCTATATATTTTATAGCAATACATATTATATTGTTTGTATTTTGTTGTTTGTCTGTACTTTTCACGTATAATCATTATTATCACTTTTATTTCGTTTTTAATTATTTGTTTTTCATTCAAAGGCAGTATAAAAATGTAATAGGTATGTAATGTGTGTCACATTATTTTGGTCTAGCAAAGGAGCCAAAAAGTAGAAAATGTAAAAAAACGCAAAAACAAAAAAGAGAAAGAAATCAATTGCATTATATTTATTAACACCTCGTCGATAGAGATCACGAGTTTCTAAAAGCAAATAAAAAGGAAATAAGAAATAAACTTTCCGCATTGGACGAAATTGGCGGATGTGCACAACATACACATGCGAGTAACGAAAATCTGTTTTCTCAATACACTTTGATTTTATACGCTTGTCAGCACGACTTTGCGCTCATATACATACATATATAAGCTGATTCTTATAAATATATATATGCAGCAGCTTTCTCGCTTGTGTGTGTTTTCGTCTTTCTTAAGCATTTGCGGATGCCACTCAATATAAATGTCTGTCTATCTGCTTGAACCTCAGCGACTTGCTTACATACATACATAGCATACATATGCTTTTAATTGAATTTTTTATGAGCTTGTTGATGCTTTCAATTAAGTTGTTTAAGAAGAATATTCTACTTATTCTACAACGAAGAATGCCGATTCAATTTCGATGATTCGCGGCGCAAAAACTCATAAAATACTCGCAAGCGTCCTTTGCATGCTGAGTATATGTGCGTATATTTATTGAAGAAAAGTGAAGGTTCATTCGACTTATTGATTGAAACGGTTGGATAGCGTGTTTTAGAACAGTTTTGGATTCACATTTCGAATAATATTAACTATGTATTTTTTGCAAGCTTAAATTTCGCTTCATAGTGATCAGCTGATTTTAGCAAATATTAGTTCAGCTCGGTTTGTATCGATACACTCGATTCTTAGTGTTTTAAGCCAAAATAGAAATTTTTAATCTTCATCCAGATAAATATTGACGTGAATTTTTTTTTTTCATAACAAAATGTTTTACAAAAAAATTTCTAAAATATAATCTTTTTATTCTTATAATTTTTTACTGTGCCTCAAATATTATTTAAAATCATCCAGATCAATATCGGCATGAATTACTTTTTTTCATTGAGTAAAATTATAGAAAAATGTCTGAAAATCATATTTCTTTTATTTTTATAATTTCTTACTGCATCTCATATTTTGTCAAACATCATCCAGATCAAAATCGACGATGAAGAAATTTTTTTTCATCATGTAAAATTATAGAAAAATGTCCAAAAGTATATTTTTTTATTCTTAAAATTATTTGCTGACATCTCATATTTTATCAAACATCATCCATATAAAAATCGACAGTGAAGACATTTTTTTTCATCGAGTGAAATTATAGAAAAATGCCAAAATAACAAAATTAACATTATTCTATATCGAGAGATATTTTATTATTCATTATATTATGAAAATGTATTATTTTTTTTTTAATTTTTACGGCATCTCAAATATTATCAAAATCTGAAAAACTTATGAAAAAAATTAAAAAAAAAAATAAATTACTTATTTTTCATAGCTCTATCTGTTGTTTTGAGGCACGCGATAGCTCGCAAATAAAAAATATTTATTTATATCAGCGCATGTCTTCATAGTATTTAAGAAAGCGTGCACACGCCACATAGTATATGTAGGTACATACATATGTATATATATATATATAAATCTTTGTATATTTGTGCAAATATATTATATGTAGGATACACTTGTGGATAATTAATTAAGATGCTAGCCTCATCTAGTTCATTAATACATCGCCGTCTAATTTGCCAAGCGAAAATATTTATAATTATTTAATACACAATTTTGTATTACAAACTATGCAGACATACATAAATTTGAATATAATATGTATGTATGTATGTCTGTGCACTTGTGTTATGCCGGCGCTATTTGGGAAATATTTGAAACACAAAATTATGTATCAAAACAAAACGCATAGGATTTTTATATGTTCAAGGTGTCTGGCGCGAAATTGTGTGCATGTTTGTGTGCGCGTATGTGGGGGCAAATATTTTTAGCTGGGTGTTTCCAAATTTATTATTGCGCATTAAGCATTTTTATTGCTAATAAAATTGTGTACAAAGCGAATAACTTTATATGCATGCAAATTCGCTAAGAAAATATTAAAGCAAAAAAAAAAAAACAAAAAAAAAAAAAAAATATTAATAAAAACATGCGCGATGTCTTCCTTGAATTTTTCGCATACAACTCATGAACTGATTTTATATTTACGGACAATTCACAATTTTTTTGTAGTCATATACACATATGTATAAATATATATACATACTATATACAGGGATATATGGTATAAAAACATGTAAAATATCGAACTCCCATTGACCGCATGCCATAAATGAAGGCAGTCACCGAAAGCGTAAAAAACAAAAAACAAAAGCACAAATATGAAAAAATTCGCAAAAAATATTCACATTTGCATACATATTTATGTGTATGTGTACTTGTTTATATGTGTGTATTTGAGTGTACGCGTTTATTAGGCGACAAAAAACATGCCGCCTTGACAGTTATAAATTGCTATTAACCATTAAATTGCCAACTAATCAAAGCAATAAATTACACGCGAATGCGCACACACACAAATACAAGCAAATTTGCTTACATATATGTATGACTGTAGGCCTGTATGTATATGTATGTGCGCATTCCAACATTATCGTACACGCCGGCAATCAGATCCAGATCAGGGCAACAGATAGTACTGCACAACACGCAACAGATGCAAATGCTCGACAAATGGAGGCTTGGCGCATTCACATTAATTGCTCCACTTCAAAATGTGGCATGTGTGTGTGTGTGTTTGTGTGAACGCATGTTGCTGCCTTGCCTCCAATGCGTAGCCAATCAACTGATATTCATGCGATATTCGATATACAAACATACGTGCATATGCAACGGTAGTTTGATTGACTCTTTGCAGCAAATGCAGAGAGATAAATGTGATTTTACACATAACCAATATTAATGCCGCTATCGATGCTCTGGAAATCTATCACAGCAAGCGTGGACCCATCAGTGTACATACATATGTATAGATATTCGCACAAATCGAGAAGTAAATAAAAACAATAATAAAATTTGTCGCTTCGCAAATTTGCTTCATGTCGCCATTGAAATTAAAAATATTCGCCATGATCACATAATATTTCCGAGATTTCTCGAAACTCAACAATATCGAATTTCGCGCTTGAGCGTCCAAATGTTTCCAATCGCCATGAATTTGCGTTTAAATTATTTTTGGTGTCAATTGGTGACGTTAACTGTATTTTTGGAAGCATTTAAAATAGATTTTTCATTGATGAATCGAATTTCGATAGAACTCTTAAATTTCAATGATGTGTTAATAAGTTCACGGTCATTCATTCATATTTTCGGTATATTAATTGGAAAGTTAGTTCCACTTTTCAAGCAGTTGTACAGCACTTGAGTCACAGTAATGTCATGTTCATTACGCGTATGTATTGATTTCATTTGCAAATGCCATTATTTGACAGCGGCTGTCATTTTGACACTGACAGTTGTCTTTTTGACGTCAACTGTAATTGAAGTGGCGCATATTGACAGTCACTTTGACGTATGCATCTATTAAATTGTTGCAAATGTCAAATCAATCATACGCTTTGACATTCAGTGAAATAAACAACATAATTAGAATTTGTTTGGCGTTAAGTGTACGTCTGTGATTTTTAAGCGTCAACTGAAAGGTAATTTATAAGGAAATAATGCATGTGAGGTTAATAAATTTATTGAAAAAAAATAAAAAATTTAGCAGCAAAAAAAATCTAAAAAAAGACATATTTACAAGATATCGATTTATTTTAATACAAAGAGTACATATCTTATTTTAGAGAGCTATCTTCTCTCTCTCCCAGGATATATCGTAATTTCGAAAAGGTTAGAAATATTTCTTAAATCATAAATATTGCCTATTTAAGGTGATTTTCAACATTTATCGCGTTTCACTGCTCAACCTTTTCTTTTAAAATGCCCAGCAACATTTGTGAGTATTATTAGAAGGGTTTGAGGGCATATATTAGGAAAGTCGAAAAAGTTTTTTTGTATTTTTAATCAAACTTCAACTTATATGTACCATTTTGGTCGACCACTTTTTGCCATCTTTCCGCTGCAGACATTATTCCATCAGTGTAAAACTTTAATTAGTGTAAATCGAAATTTCCAAAACGGAAGCCTTGCGAACCTTTGTTGTTCTACTCGAGTTGATACAGCATCGTCTTCGTAAACTACACAAATTTCCTTGGTGGCTTGCGTGGCATTCTTCCCTTTTTTATACAAATTTTTTTTATACATTTTTGAACAGCTGTAACTTTTTTTCAACTTCCTCGAACTTAATTTTCTTCTGGTTAAATGAAGTTTAAAATTTTACATTTCCTACACTATATGATGTGACACAATGTGATTGATAGCACCGCAGATTTACGACTGCAACGACATCTCTTGACAAAATACGAAAAGACTTTTTCGACTACCCAATAATTATCATCCATTATTTCGAACGGGCGGATATATTTCTCAGCTGTCTTAAGCTCTTATCGTTCTCTTCAGATTCGATACATATTCAAATAAAAGTTCTTGGTAATAAAAAAATAAATTTTTAATTTTAAGGCTTTGCACGTCTCAAAACTGAGCGCTAAAATTTATTGAAAACAAATTTAACGGTTTATCGATTAAACATAATGGCATTTGCCGGCCGGCATAAAAGCCAACAAACTGTCTTTCCATGAAAAATGATGCAGTCTTTGCGAAAATCACACAGCCACACACAAACACATACACCTTAACGCGTGTATGTCTGTTAAATGAAATGCGAAGAGCAAATTTTAAAAATAAAACTGTAATAAATTTTGCAATTGGACGCCAATTAGGCATTTGGCGGTACACGCCATACGACCCATGCCTTTAAGAAAACACACAAACACACACACACGCATATACGCCGTCAAGCGATTTCAAGCGCTTACATGCTAGCCTTTGTGTGTGATGCGTAGCATTGTGGTTTCGCTGAAGCGCCGTGGGTCTGCGGTTGTTTGGCGCTGCCAGTTAAGTTGCCCGTGTGGCCATTTGATGCCACAGTAGATTTGCGCGCGCCAGCCGTCGTGTGGCGGCAAATAACTTGAGAATGCCTAGGCAGCGGCTGATCAAATCTGAAGTACCTACACACTTATGATGTCCCGGAACGATTGAAGCTTGGGCTTTAAATGATCGACAAAGACAGCACAACAACACAAACCGCCGCAGCAGGCGGGTGTATGTAAGTACCTACGTGCGTTCAGACATGTAGCACCCAGCTAACCACACATATATATATATTTATATGTATATATATATATGTATAGATGTATATTTATGTATATATATGCGCACATCATGCTTTAAGATTGACTTTCGTTATGGTCAGGGTTGTGCTGTGTGTTGTTGTGGTCTACAAAAATAGCAAGAATCTGTAAATCTTCAAACGTGTGACATTTCTTGGAACGCGCATTTGAGGTCATCTAACATATGGCAAATAACAAATGGAACAAATTTGGTGGAAAGTATAAAAATAGATAAATGATGCCGCTGATGGTGATTGTGACAAGTTTGCGTATTCGCTGCGCCCAATTTATTGATTTCAAAGAAATTGGGTAGTTCGGTTGTGCATATATGGTACACATAGCTACTTACACACATATAAAAATACTTATGAAAAAACGTTAATTTGGTAACTTTTATTTATTTTATTGAATTTCTCAGAAGCCAATTTGAGTTGAATTCTAAGTTCTTCAGTCGAAATGAATTAGTTCAGTATAAAAATGGAAAAATGTTACATAACTGCTATAAATAAATCACTTTTTAATGTCTTGCTGATGGGTTGTATGTGATATTAAATTTCATTCAACAAGAAAAAAAGATTTGTGTCTGGATTGTTATGTAAAATTGTCTACCTTTTTTTTTTGAATAAGGCGAAAAATCGCATGCAGGGTTTTTATGTTGATTTATAAGCAGCGAATTGTGTTATATATAGTTAGCAATTTTTTCCTCCGTTTTTGAGAAATCGATCTGAAATTTTGCACACGGCCACTTCTCTACAACAGACTGATCATATGTCGAAACCGATATCGAACCACTATAAGGTAAGCTGCCATACAAACTACTCGATCAAAATCAAGTATGAAATTTGGAAAGAACTCTTGTTCAAGGGAATGGTACAATCTTTGAACAAAATGTTCATATCGGATCACCATAGCACATAGCTGCCCTACAAACTCTTCAATAAAATCAAGTTCCTGTATAGAAACATGAATGAAGTCATTTATGAAGTTCACGCATGTGAAGATAATTCTCTGTGTGCCATTCAGGGAGTGCCCAGACGCGATTATTTTGCATATGACTCAAGCAGCTCACGATTTGCGGTCTTAGATTCACTTGAAGGCGAGCTAAAATGAGAAGACGAACCATCTCTTTCTAGGGTTGGGAGCATATTTCAAATTATACAATTCGCACAACGGTACATCCACTTTAATCTAAATTCAAAATATGCACTTTTCTAAAAATACATCGTAAATTCTTTTCTTTATTTTTAATACTGAAAATTTTTATAATATAATAAAATCCCTTAGTTAATTTTATATTTATTTCGGCGGCAATTCCAATTTGTTCATATTTTAATTTATTTTTAATACAGCAATATGAAAGATTTGGTACCAAAAGTTTTCGAAATATTTTTGTAATATCTTTAAACGTATGTCCATGCTATTTTAAGATTTATTACTTTATTTATAGCAATTATTGTAAACTTAAAGGTATAGGAAATGTTATTACATAATTTTAGTTGAATTAAAGTGTTTGAAAATGCAGAAATTGCAAAAAATAACATTTCTTCATAAGTCAATTTCTAGTACACCGGACATTTACTATATTTCCTGGCTAAAAATTAGTTAATTAATTTATGCTCAATATTTTATGAATTGATGCAAATATCGATGCTTTTACTATATAATTTTAATAATAATAATAATTTTTAATGCCGTATTTCGGCCTTTTACGCCGAAAAGTAGGCTATATATTTGAGAAAATTGAATTTGAGTGACACACCTCTTCGATTTGTGCTAGTTTAACGACACTTAATAATAAAAAATGAACTACCAAGGCCCAACGTTCAATTTTGGCATCTGTCTAATCACTCAAAAAAATTTAAGAAAAAATTTACTCCTGACATTTGTGGGGTATTTAAGATATGCTGATTACGAATTTGAGTTCAAAAGTTTTCCATCACATAAAGCTAATTTAGTAGTCATTTTAGTAAATGGTGGTCATTCTAGTAGTGGTCACCCCATGAACACAGCAAAATTTCGGTTTTAGCAACTTAAAAATAGCAAGAAACAACCTCCAGCATCATAATCATAAGTCATAAAATGACTGTTAAATAGTGATATCAATGAAAGTTTTTTTTATAAAACCTGCTAACCTTCGAAGAGGTCAAAGCCTACTGAGCCCATAACATGAGAAGCTCAGCTAAGCGTTTAACCGCATTGCAAGTGTCAAGTAAGTTTGTAAGTCATCGCAATTAAGATATGATCTATTTGAAATTCATTACAGTTATTAAATTTTGCTAAAGGGAATTTAATAAGCTCAAAACCGGAGAATTCAGTTGATGTAATACACTAGATCATTAAATTTTTATTAGCACTGTCAAACGGTCAAGCATGCATGCATTGAGATTTGCATACTCAAAAAGCCATAAAATTATCCAACCACACACACACACACACACACACAATTATGCACATAAGTGTGTCCATTATTAATTGCAAGCAATCAAAGTATTTATTTCTCAATTTAGCTTCCTACAATTTCCTTATTCGTGCACTTGACCAACAACACACAGGTAGCACATATTTATGGCACACACACTTGATTATCGTGAGCAAACAAATGATTGAAAGCGAAAAATTTAAATTCGACAAAAAGGCAGGCAAGTGACTTGCCCGGCAACTGATTGCATAAATTGTTAAAATATTTAATAAAACCGTTAAAATGAGAGTAAGAAAACTGCGATTTCTTGCGAGGCGGTTCATTTCGGTTTCCCATAAATTCGCCGCTTTTGAAGGTTACACAAAAAAAAAAAAACAACAACAAAAAAGAGAAGCGCGCAAAATCAAAGATGTCACACGCCCACACACAAACTTACATACAGATGTGTTGGCACAAGCAAAAGCGTATGTATGTGTATGCACACGCTCTAAAGCTTGTGTGTCTGTGTTTCTCGTTGCAAAATTGTGTCTGTTAGTTGGTGAGCGTGTCGCAAGCGGTCATTTCTGGATACAACCAATTTTTGCAGATCAACGGCAACAGTCAATGCGACAACAACAATGCGTTTGTGACTTGAGCAGCTACGCGCATACAAACATACACTCTTATATGGGTTGACATACACTCATATATGAGAGTGTGTGTTTGATGCTGTGGCAAATATTTTTATCATTGAGTAAAATGGCAAGTTCAGGCGTACATTGCTATGCACTCACATGTATGCGCACATTCATAAATCTATATAATATATGTATATGTATGTAAGTGTGTAATAACATGCGTGTATGAGTGTATTGATACACAAAGCTTTCTTGCGAATATAGTTATTCTGAATTTATGCATTGTGTGCGCTAAATTTGCTATTTTCTTTTTTCACTATGTTCTTTATAGCAAAATGCAAAATAAAATAAGTAATAATAAAAAACTAAAAATATGTACAAGACATTCTCATACATAAATCAACTGGACTTTGTAATTTGTAGAAATTTAAAAAAGTGAGCGCAGAAATGAGCCGCTAAAATTGTTTTTTTATGTAACCTTCTTCCTTCCTTCCGAACAAGTTTGATACGAACTGAGACAAAATACTATATTTACACATATTTTAATACAAATCTTTTAAATCGCCTTCGAAAAAGGTTCCTAAGCCGGGTTGTATAATTAATTTAATTATTAGTTTAATTAATTTTTCTCATACACTTGTTATAAACTTCGGCCGGCATGACCTTCATCGACTTCAGAAAATTCTCATTTTCTCATTGTTGGAGCGCCATTCGCTAGACTGTTGAACAGTTCCGACGTCATATTCATAAACTCACGTTTCGTCTCCAGAAAAAAGCGTTTGTCGAATCGTTTTGCGCGAGCAGCTTATATGGCCCAATCCGGATCAAATTTGATCAGATGTTACACATAACGAATAAGTTCATTTGGTGGCTGAAATCCTCTGTACGTACACAAAAATTGCGAATAATAATTTTATAAAAAATTTAATAGCGGAAATATGGACTAATTTTTAAGCGTAGGCTGACTATACATATACATATGCACATACTCGTACATACTACATATGCAAATATAACCATATATTGGGTAGTCGAAAAAATATTTTCGCATTTCTAATCAAACTTCAACTCCTTTTTTTATAATAATAAATAAATAAACAAATATGTACGATTTTGGTCGACCACTTTTTGCCATTTCTCTGCCAGAGACATTATTCCATCAGTGTAAAACTTTCATTAGTGTAAATCAAAATTTGCAGAACAGAAGCGAGCGAACTATTGTTGTGCTACACAAACTGATACAGCATCGTCTCCGTAAACTTCACAAATTTTATTGGTGGCTTGCGTGAGCATTCTTTCCTTTTTTATACAAAAATTTTAAAATATAGCGAATTTCTTCATTATTTTCACTAATTTTTGAACAGCTTCAACTTTTTTTCAACTTCCACAATTTTTTTAAATGAAGCTTAAAACCCTTTCACCTTTCCAACACTATATGGTATGACACAATATGATTGGTAGAGCTGGAGTTACACGACTGCAACGGCACTTATTGACAAAATACGAAAATACTTTTTCGACTACCCAAAGTTATATTATACTTGAACCTTTTGCTATTTGCCCTTACTATTAGGCAATATTTATTTTTGCATATTTATTTCAACTTTTAAAAATATTTTTTTTTAAACAAAATTTTGCATGCTTTCCACACAGCATTGACACCGTTGACAGCGTTGAGTCGCTTTTCTGCATACATTTCATGCTCTGTTGTGCATGCTGTATAGGTAATGCGAATAATAAAAGATATTTGAGCTAAAATTGGTCGATTTACATTAGACTGTGAAACCCAGCATAACACAGCACGTTGGAAATATAAACGGTGTATTTATTTCAACTGAAGCAAAGGAATATGCATGAAATTGCCGATAATCAAGCTTTATCAAAACGGAAATTATTTGGCATTGAGTATTTGTAAATAATTTCGGGAATACTTATTCCATCTGCAGTAAAGAATATGCTGTAGGCCTAACTTTGCTCTATTTTTTCTAGAAAGTCAAACTTAATACGACATAAATTCAATCATAACGACAATAATCCGATGAATGTTGGTCAGAAAGTGAAACCGCAAATCGGTCATTATATTAGTTATGGTTCCATAGATCGTTAACAGTTACTTGGATAACTGTGGTAATTTTAGAGCTAATACATGCAGAATAATCACGGACCCTTTGGAACGTGTGCTTTTATTAGGATAAAACCAAGCGTTCGTAAGATCGTTATATTGGTTGAACTCTAGATAACTTGCGAATCGTATGTTCTCGTGCCGACAACAGATCTTTCAAATGTTTGCCCTATCAACCTTTGATGGTAGTATCTAGTATCCTCTGTTTCTAACTCCCTCTCTCTCACAAAAGTTGGTTGGCTACATTAATTTCTTCAAGCGATTGGTTCATTTCTTTCGTTTAATTTGCATTTTACATAAAAAAAAAAATGTTTTTAGCGTTAATCCGCTAATTTCTAACCAGGTTTCTATAGGAATTTTTTTGTTTTGTGTAAAATATAAAAATTGGCATTCGCAAAACATATACAATCTGCACATATTTGCTAAATTTTACCACTGGGTTTTCGTTGTCACATTTCTAATTTTCACCGCTGTTGTGGTTTTTCGTCTTCGCGTACTTGCAACTTCACGCAGCAACTGGAAAATGCGAGACTGCGTGGTACCAACATGTGCAACGCGCACAACAAGCACGGAGGAGAACAAAGACACACACAAGCAAATGAGAGTAAAAAGCCTAAGGGAAGGAAATGCAACTGGTTTTACAAAAACAAAATGTATAACAAAAACACGAACAACAACAGCAGTAAATAAAATCGCTACCAGGAAAGCGTCAACAATTTTACGGAGCGGCACATCTGCCACAGCGTCATTAATAGCAGTCTCGATTGCAACATAAAAACAATAACAACAACGACAACATACATACCAACATGCATGCATACACCAAAGAGCTATAAACATCGTACAGTTATTAGTATATACATATGTATATATGTATATGTATCATAGACACCTGTTGGCTCGCTTGCCACAGCAACTTGCAACATGTTGACGTGCAATGATCTCGTTGGCAACAATTTAATGCCCACAGCAAGTAAACTACACATATACACATATGCATATTATTATTTTTTATACAATTTTCCATAGAATAATTTGCGCGCCAACCAAGTGAGCAGTTAATTTAATAAAATAATAAAAATAAATAAATTAAAAAATTTATAAAATAAAAGTGGAAATTTAATTGAATCAACTACACCGGCGGGCAACAAATGTGCACAGAACCTGTCACATGTGTGTGTGGTTGGCTTTGTGGCTCTAGTGCAGAACACAGCACAGCAACAGGTTGGCGAAGGGAACAGCATTACAACAAAAACCAGCAGCAACATGTTTATAGCGTTGTGGCTATTATGGTTATTATGGCTCACTTTAATGATAATCATGTCGTTGACCATCATGTTGTTGGTTTATTAGCATTCTGCAGCGATTCGTGGAATATCTGTGTGCGTTGGTTGGTGTTGATGGCACCGTAAAAAGAGGAGAGTGTGAGTGAGTTGGAGTGGCTATAATTGAGCACTAAAGCATCCTAGTGGCAGACTTATGTTGTTTGGCTTGTCTAAAAATTAATTGCCGCTGCAATGCTACCTCTTTGAGCGTTCATGTGGTGCCTTAGTGTTGCCAACTTTATGAGAATTCTGATTGTAGGTTATATTACTTGAAAATGTTGCTTAGAAAATGATATAGTAATGTGAATTTCAGTGTATGAGATCAAAACTCGGTGCTCGAGGTGCCAAAAGATATTATAGATTATCTAAAAAAATAGCACCGGCAATTTAATTTTAATAAACAGACCTTGAAAGCTTACTTACACACTGAAACTCACATATTTTACATGCTTCCCTCAGCTAGTCGGTCTCTATGTACGCGAACTACTCCGCAGTTTTTTATATAACGACGTGAAGCCTTGCATACGTCCTTTACTGCCCAAAAATCTGCTCATTTGTCGGAACCACCTTTAACGGAGTACTATTACGCATATCTATCATACAAACTTCTCGGCCAAACTTAAGTCTTTGTATGACAATTTTTTTATTTGACAGGATAACTGTATGAAATTTAATTGGAATTTATGTGCAAGGCAAAGAGGTAAAATTTCTGAACAAATTTTTCGGATCAGACCACTATAGCATATAGCTGACATAGAAACTGATTGATTACATCGAGCTAAAAATTTTTTTAGTAACTTTTATGCTAAATGAAATGCACCTGTTAGGGGTATTCTAACCTCGGTGAAGCCAAAGTTAAGGTGTTTTCTTGTTATCTTAATAAAAGTATTTAGCAACTCTATTTACAAATTTTGTAGAGCTCTGCATTTGTGTTTTTTAAATAGATTTAAGGTAATAATTCTTATCTATCTCAAAAATAAAATTTGGTGATTTAAAAAAATTAAAAAATGTAATTTCATAAAGTTGGCGACCCTGCTAAGCTTACTTATATGTACCACCGCGTTTAGTAGTGTGTGTACAGTAGATAGCGTGCTTGGTGTACATAACAGCAAAGATGGTTACGATTATGCTAATCAGAGTGAACGTTCGAGACAATGTGACGCGCCAACAGTAGGTAAGGTAAGTAAACATATCTACAACGAGTATGAGCAATAATAACAAAGATAAAGTTATAAACGATCATTCACATATTTATGTATATACTTAATAGAAAATACAACACATATACATACACATACATATAAGAAAATACAATAAAAAAACATAAAAGCAATGTGCGTTTCGCTCTTCTGCTTTTTTGTTGTGTTTAGATCGCCAATGAGTACATACACATTGAGCGCTCACAGTCTGCTCAACAAGTGCCGCACACGCCAGCCAAACGTACGCCATCAAACGGCTATCGAACTTCCACAACAATGTGTACTTGAAGTTTCCGCAAGCATTCAATTACGTATTTAATTAATTACACATTATGTACGGTGTATAGTATATGTAAGTGTATGTAAGTAGGCTTATTTGGTACTTGTCTGAAATTGTTTTGTAATTGCGCAAACATATTCATTTGCTAAATGCTAATTAGTTGATTAATTAATTCTGTAATCTTCCGAACTGTTATTTCAACTAGTTAATGAAAATGTTAACATTTACAGCTGTATAATTTGCGTCGCCTGTCACATATAACTCATTTAATATGCAATTGACGTGAGTTCGCTTACAAAGCATATTTGTGTGTGTGTGTTTGTGCACGTGAAAAGCGGCCTGAAACTTTTTCTCAAGCTGCAGCATTTGCCATGCCGTTGAGAAATTAATTTATGCGATTTGTTTTGCTTGACAATGTGCCACGTGTCATTCACTTAACGTTGCCAAGTGACAGCGGCAGAGTTGTCAACAATTTTGCATAGCAAAATTAATATTATTTTCACTTAATCAAAGAACAGCAATGATATGCGATTAGTTATGTGCAATGAATTCATAAATGATTCAGATTTCTGTGCATTTTTGCCTGTCATATAATTTATGTCAAATAGTTACAGTATAGAGTGTGTCAGTGCGTATGAGTGACATCCTCTTCAAATGCTCTGTGTGCGATTGCACTGTGTGATATTTTTAATTTTATTTTGAAAGACAAACATTTTAAAATTTTTTTGTGATTAAAAAAAAATAAAATTGCAAATTAAATTTTTAAATTATTTTTATTTTACAGTTTTATTTTTATTTTATAGTTCATTAAAAAAAAAGGTTGCGAATTGCGTAATAGGGAAGTACAAAAAAATTGCATATGATCGAAAATATAAAAAAAAAATATATTTTTGAATTATTTTTATTTTATAGTTCATTACAAAAATGGTTACTAAATGGATCCTCATCCTTAAATGAGAAAAATATATTTACAAAATATATTTACTTTTTAATACGTTGTACTGTTGATTTTCAAAACAAAACGAAGTAATGATAGATTTATGGTAGCCGTAATGTTAAGATTCTCTATTTTATATAAAAAATTGTATAAAAAATTTTTATAAAATAAAAAATATGTAATAAAATTTAATTAAAAAAAATAGAATAAACAAACCTAACTACACCTGCACCAATGCTATAATACCCTACACAGTTTCTTTTCCTTTATCAAAAGGGTATAAAAAGTTTTTTGTCATTATTTTGATCGGTCAGTTTGTATGGCAGCTATATACCACAGTATTCCGATTTGAATAAAATGTGCGAAGATTTACTGCAATCTTAGAAAACATTTCATGCCAAATTTCATGAAGACATCTTGTCAAATAAAAAAATGTTCCATACTAGAACTTAATTTTGATCGGTCAGTTTGTATGGCTGTTATGTCTAATAGCGCTCCGATATCGGCGATTGCGACAAATGAGTAGCTTCTTAGGGAGAAAAGAACATGTGCAAAATTTTAGATTGATATTTCTAGTAAGCGTGTTTACAGGCGGAGATACAAACAGGAGGACAAGGTGAAATCAAAACAAAATTACACAAATTTAAAACCAATTCCCTTTTACCTAGTACTAAGTAAATTAACTAGCACACGATTACTTTGTAACCAGTTCAACAGTGATTAAAGACTAGTAAACAAATGACAAATAGTCGCCTACATAAAGTCAAAAATATATGCAAGCGAACGCAAGAAAATATATACATACATACTTATATAACTAAACGTACGCATCAACGTCAACTTGGTGGTCGCTTGTTACGCTGACAACAATGCATACGCTGACATGTAAGCGCAATGTTGTTGTTGTGCTCCAGAGCTTGTGTCTAAATTTAGCAAATTTTGCTACAACCGGTTGCAACTGGTTTTCGTTACACTTTATTTTGCTTTCAATTAAAGTAATAAAATTCCAATTGCACACGAAGCTGGTAAGCGCACATGGTGGTGGTGTGTGTGTGTGTGTGTCTATGCTCCGCTGTGTGTGTGTGGTGAATTGCCTGCAATAGAATATGCATGAATGTAGAGGCAAATGATATGGCCAAAGGTATGCCGCGCATGCGCTCTACGCGCCACTACTCCCAAGCACCCAACCGGCTAAGCGCGAGCTAAGACTCTGCAAAAGACAGTCGCCCAAATGGCTAGCAGACCCACACGAGCGAGGCGAGCAACAAGCGCAGCCATGCGCGGCAACGGCAACGTGTATGGCAAACAAGCGACTTGGCCCGCCAGCCGCGCCATTCACAACATTGAATAGTTTGTGCCGTGCACTAAATCACAGCGAGCTAAAATTAGACAAAATGCAAGCGCAAGCTACAACAATAGCAAAAAAAATGACAAAACACATACACACTCACACGAATGTGGTTGATATTTGCATTGCAAGTTGTTGTCGTGGCTTGTGAGTCGCGGTCGCGGCGGCAGCTTGTTTCGGCTCACCTTGTTTCTTGCTTTTGCTGCGAGCATACGGCGCATTGCAATTGACTTTTTATTGTTGTTGTGCGTATGTATGTATGTGTGTTTGAGCTCCGTTGCAGCGCGGTGTGGCATGCGGCGCTGTTGTTGTTGTGCTGGCTCGTTGGTGGTAAAGTGGCGTGACCGGGCGTGCCGTGTTACTGTTTGTTTTGTTGTTTTCGGTTGTTGCTGTTATTGCGGCAGCTGCAAAAAAAGCCGAAGCCGCTCACTTCAAGTTGTGCATAGGTAAGCGGTCGCTGGCAAGCAAATTAAAAAGCGCAACTTGTGTGGCTTGCCGCGAGCGGGAGGCCAAGCCCCACATGCGCAAAAAATTGTACGAGATAAAAATACAACAGCAACAACAACAACTACAACAAAATATAAAACTACAAAAATTGCCGCTTGTAATTCAGTTCAAGTTGTGTGTACATACATACATACACACATGCATATATGTACATATATAAATGTATGTATTTGTTGTGGCAACATGAAGCTGTGGTTCGACGCAAACGTTAAACGATATCATTTTTATACTCTTGCAACATGTTGCTATAGAACATAATAGCTTTGTTCACCTAACGGTTGTATGTATTACATAAAACTAAGCGAGATAGACATGGGATTATACATACTGGCAAACAAAAATTACGTGCTTGAAGATGGGCGTAATAGGACCACGGCAACGTCCACAAACCGCCATTAGCCGAAAACCTATAAAGCGTCATAACTAAGCACTAAATGAAGATACAGAACTGTAACTTAGAACAGAAGATTGCTATACCAACGGACACCTGTGAGCAAACTTTTTTGAAAAAGTGGACGTGGCCCCACTCTTTAATAAGTTTAGTGTATATACCCCCTGGACCACTAAAGAAGACCACATAAGAGCTATTACCGACAGTGTGAAAATGTATGAAATCGGATTATAACTCAGCCAAACCCCACATAACGATATTTTTAAAATTACATAAAGTGGGATAAATCAATAACTAAATACGTCAAAGACATAAAATATTACGTCCGAGATTATGAGAGGTTTTCGTGCAAACCAGTGTAAAAATTAGATGACAGGCATGGCTCCGCTCGCTTTTAGGTAAAATAACATACCTCAGGACCTGCTAGATGCATTTCAACCAAATTTAGTACGCAAAATTCTTCTAACATCAACGTTTTGTACCTTAAAGTATTTCTCTGGCTTTGATTCCTACAAGTTGCAAGCGTGTAAAATGTTCGGTTACACCCGAACTTATCTCTTCCTTACTTGTTCATTCAAAACTTGTGTCCGTAAAAGCGCATATTTGTTAAGAAGAGTTGGCGCTACGTATTTTTTACGACAAATTTACTTTTGGTATCTTTACATATGTATAAAAATATTATATGTATACGAATACATATATATACATATACATTTTTAATTATTCTTTTAGTTGTTAGTTATTAATTTTCCAACTTTTATGGATACTAATGGCATTTGAATTATTTTCTTCAAAATCAGCTTTGAAAAATTACGTATCCGCCATGATGTACCTTAACAAATAAATTTATATACGTATATACATATATATATATATATATGTATATATATATATATATATATATATAAATAAAGGGATATGGTCTCTACTATAATAATATGTGATCTTGCACTGACTTTTATGCAAGCTAACCTTCCAGAAACATTACAACATTATTCATTTTCAAGAGCATCCAACACATAGTAATTAATTGATTCCTTTTAATACCCACTTGTTAGGACGTGCATGAACAAACGGTATTACAGTTTAACTTAGCAACCATATACATATGGTGAAAATTGAGTTAGTTCCGAAATATGAATACTATTCGTATGGCAATGGCAGCTCTTTGTGGATTTTATATCGGTTTAAAACTCAGTTTCGAGGAGAATTTTCATATTTTATACGAAAAGTTTGGTGTTTTGGCGTTTCAACTCACCTAACGTAAGTTGATACATAATACTGATATTGTTTAAATATATAAATGTGCAAAAATTCAACAAAATTTTGCTTTGTTAGATCTACATATATAAATATATAAATAATATAATAAATTTACTTCAGGAGAAAATATTGAAAAAAATGCGAGAAAAAAAATAGTAAGAGTGTTAAGTTAACTCGGCAGCGGCAGTAAGTGATTGATTGATTGAAGTCGATTAGTGATTATTTTTATTTGCCTAAAGCATACACTTTTGGAGATTAATCGTTGTTATATTTATGATTAGATCTTCAAACTCTAAGCTTATTTTTTTTCAATACTAAAAGGTTGAATTACGCTACGATCTTAAAAAACTCTTTAAGAAGAACTCAGCTACTTTTCATTAGTGATTTGAGGATTGAAAGTAGTATTGCAATAAGTACATATATGATATTAATTGCCAAATGCAAAATTCTTATATAAAATGTCTTAGTAAAGAAATTGTCTGTACAGTGATCTACGATCGAAAAAAAAATTAAAATTGACGAAATGAGACATTTTGTAAAAAGTTGAATTTTACCCAAAAGTTTATTTATTTTTGGGCAAATAATTTTATTTTTGATTAGATCGAAAAATTGGTATGTCTTGGCGTGAAGTACTATATACAGAGTAAGCAAAAAAATGATAATGATCGGTTCATTTGCCAACGAGCAATCATATCTTTCAAGCGTATTTAGAAAATGTTGTTTTGAGGAGAATGCTTTTAAAGGCAAACTATGGAGATGCTTGAACTAAATGGTTATCCATTTTGAAGTTACCTACTTTTTTAAAGAAAAACCACAGAATTTTCAAATTTAATGGGGAAAGTTTATTGAACTGAGCGGCTGCACTTTAGAGTACAGTAACTTAACAACTCTTTGCTATAACGATTTAAAGTTTTGGTATGCTATTTTTAAAGATATAATCTATAGACATATGAAAAAACCCGATTTTTATTATTTTTTTTATATATATATAAACTTATATGTCTGTATACAATATATAGTGATGATATTTTATCAGTAAAGATAAAAAGCTAAGTTTTCAAAAAAAACATCTATGTTCACCAAAAACAAAATATTTCGAACTTTAAAGAAAAATAATAATGTTTGTTTTTTATATATCTGCAGATTATATATCGTATATATATAATATAATATTAAAAATAATTTAATAATAATTTAAAAATATTTTTTCTCATAAACACGTAATATTAAAATTTTATCAACTCATTTCCTTCAAACTTGTGAAACAAAAATCGTAACGCTTCTCAGCAAAAACTTGTTTACCTTTAAGTTAATATTTATAACTACAAATTGCATTATATTACATTATCTGATTGTGTAAGTGCTTGTACAGCGTCAGACTGTCTGTGTTTTCTTAACTGAAACGTTTTACTTTGCGAATTCAATGCAAAAATGCAGATTTACGTACGTGTTAAGAACGCACATACATGTATACATACATATGAATATATGCAAAAGTATGTATATATGCATTTACATACAAAACTGTCAACATTGCGTTAACTATAAGTATACTTGCCTAACTTATCAGCACTTTTTGTTTAACATCTGCATAGTTTTACAGCTTTTATTGCAAATTAAGACAACAACAACTTGTTTACACGCAAATATTATAAATATAAACTATAATTGTAGGTAATTACATACCTGAATGAATTAAGTATGCGTGAAATATGCACACACATACGGAAACATATACATATACAGAGCTATACGCCTGTCTATCAGGTACTTTCAGTATACAATAAAAAATTAAGTATTAAAATAAATCTTTGAGATAAGGCGTTCAGATTTATGCATGTAAAATTAAAAACAAAACTTCAATTAGCGTACACCTACCTACAAACAAACACACATGTGCAAAGAAAAAACGTCAACGAGCGAGTTTAATATATTCAACTATCACATACACACACACACACACTGACACGAATAAGTGTGCATGTTTGTGTTCGCAAGAAAAACAATGAAGCCAACGACGACACCCAGTCTGCCATGAACGCTGACGCGATTGCGGGCATGCTGTGTAAGGCGGCTAAATACATATGTACATCCATTTACTATATACACATACATATGCATATATTATTTATGTATTTGTGCTGTTGCTTGTAGCTAGCGCAATAGCTGCTGAAGAGCCAGCTAGAGTTTTGCATTAACTTGGCTAACTGGGTGGTGGTTCGTTGCGGTTGTAGGTTGGCTTGCGCGCCTGCTGTTCGCCTGGCCACCTGGTTACATGTTACATATAAGTTGTTGTTGCTCATTACAAAATATACACACGTTCGGCCATGTGTGTTGGCAAATGTTTGTGCTGATTGATGTTTGACAAATTGCTGGCTGGCTGGCTCTGTCAAACAACGTACGAAACTCAATTTGATGAACTGTCAAAGTGCCAATGCTGTCGGTTATAGATTATGCCAGAAATTAACTGTAAAATCAGAGTCGCAGGATTATATGAATTTTAAAATATTAAAATTAGTTGAAAATGATTTTATTCAAATTTTTCAAATGTATGCAAAGGCAGGACTGTATGTTTAGAATGCTGGGTTATGATGACAGTTGTATGGCTTGATTGACTAAATTTATGAAGTTGGCGTATAATATGTTAAATTAAGTGCGATTTGCTTTATTTGGGTAAATATGTGGAAATTTGAGTTAAGCAAGGCAATGAAAATCGTAAAATACGATATACAAGTATAAAACCATTTTCAGTCGATCGAAGAGTTAAAACAAAATTCACTGAAAAAGCTGAAGGCCATCCCATAAGGAATGTAAAAATTGTTGACATAAGTGTATTACATCTGGTTGGAATTAATTTGAAGGCGACAAATTAAATATTGTTGAATAATTAAATATTTTTAGTTTTATTTACAATTTCCGTATACTTTTTGTCACAATAAATGTAGCAAGTTACATCGAAAAATTTCATAGACTCTTTATATTTCGAGATTCGAAGGCAAATGTTTTTCTATTTAAGAGTTTACTTTAACAAAATCAGAAATTATTTTTTTATTACTTATGACCCTTCAAAAAAGTTGATTTGTTCCAATACCCAGCCGAGTATCGTATGATTTTAATACTGGAAATATGTTTTTAAAATTAAATTCCGTGCCTGCCATGCTCATTAAGTGATCAAAACTTTGAAGTGACCATCTGCATACAAAGAAAAATAGAGTGAACAAGAAGAGGTCATAAAGTAAGAGTCATAACAATTATAACAAATAATTACACTTAGTCATCTAAAATGCAACAAAGTATCACAAAAAAAATTAAATTGAGTTTTTTATTGTTTACGATTCATTACATCATATTACATATATGTAGCATACAATTTTCAGCTGCCGCTGACAGATATAACCAATATATAACCAATACATAACTATTATATAACCGATATATAACCAACACATAACCAATATATAACCATTTCATAATCAAAACTTAAATTTTGGTTCAATATGAGTAGTTTTTATTGTTTTTTGCCTGTCGAAATTTGGTTTTGAGCAGAACCGGCAGGCCATTAATTTTAAAGG
>JBAWJQ010002737.1:0-98803 GCA_037783105.1 Bactrocera zonata | reverse complement strand
TGTATATTATACACAAAACATATAATATAAACAATATACATACATATGTATGTATAAATGTCGTATTGTACTCATGTTGATAAGAATAATTTCGGTTATCTGCTATTTTGTTTATTGCTGTCTGCGAAACCTCAGTTTTTATAATAAATTTGTGAGGAAATATTTGGCCTGCTGTTCGTTCAAAGTTCAATAAAATCTTGAAGTGAAGCGCAAGAAAGCATTATGTTTAAGAAATAAATAATATGTTGTAAAAAAAATCATTGTTGCCACCTGTTTTAAAATTTATTTTGAAAAAAAATTATGGAATAAGGAAATACTAAAAAGCATTACACTAAAAAAATAAATAATATATTGTAAAAAAACAGTGCTGCCACCTGTTTTAAAATTTATTTGAAAAAAAAAATGGTGATATAAGGAAATGCTGAAAAACATTGCGTTAAAAAAAATAAATAATATACTGTAAAAAAATCATTGTTGCCACCTGTTTTAAAATTTATGTTGAAAAAAATGTTGGCATAAAGAACGTTAAAAAGCACTACGTTGATCAAAAATATAAATAAAGCTTAACGTTAAAAAACTTCTTTGTGTATGGTTGCCACCTTTTAATTGTTTTAATTTGAAATAAATTATAAAATCAGATAACTAAAATGGCTTAAGCATGCTGCTGTTGAAGGTAAATTTTGTTAAGCGTTGCCAACTATTTGAAAAAATCTGAATTAAAATCAAGCGTCTGCAACGTACTTACATATATGACTTAATAATAGGGCTGAACGGTTTTGAATAATTTGTTGAAAGTTTTGCGAAACTATTGCATTCATTGTTGCCACCTGCTTTAAAATTTAAGTTGCAAGAAATTTGTGAAATAAAAAAATACTAAATTAGGGGCAGAAAAGAGGTTAAATAAGGCTTAACGTTAAAAACTTTCTTTGTGTATGGTTGCCCCCTCGTAATTTTTTTAATTAGAAATAAATTATAAAATCAAATAATCACTTGAGTGTAAGTAACTAAAAAGGATTAAGCAGCCTGCAATTGAAAGTAAATTTTGTTAAGCGTTGCCAACTATTTTAAAAATCTTAGGTTTGAAACGAAGTTTGTAACGCACAGAAAAAACTCAGAGGTTCTGTAAAAAATATATATAAGTGATGAAACTGACAAGCTGAGTGGATTAAGCCATGTCCGTCTGTTCGTCTATCTGTCTGTCTGCCGGTCGATCTGAAATTTTGCACACATCCTTTCCTCTAAAAGAAGCTGCTCATTTGTCGGAACCGCCGATATCGAACCACAATTGCATATAGCTGTCATGTAAGCTGATCGTTAAAACTCAAGCCTTTGTATAGAAATTTATTTTTTAACAAGATAACTGGCACGAATTATTGAGCTACAACCTCCGAACAAATTATTCAGATAGGACCACGAGAGAATATAGCTGGTATACCAACTGATCGATCAAGTTCAAGTCTTTTGATGAATATTATTTTTTTTTGGCCAGATATTTGGGAAGAATTACCGTCAAAGGTAGAACTACAAACCTCGAAGAAATTATTCAGATCGGACCACGAGAGCATATAGCTTCCATGCAAACTGATCGATCAAAGTAAAAATCAATGTAAAGATTTTTTACTCACATTTATACGAAAAGAAATACGTTTGCAGCCAAAATTAACTTTTTTTATTATTTTATCATCGCTTCATGCACGAAAACATCGAATTGACCTACCGTACTAATTCTGTGATACATTTTTACACAGAAAACCCCGACCCTAAAAAGCCGGCTCACAAAATCTATTTTTCTCTGCACTACTAAACTACTTCAGATTTTACCGTTTGAGTTCTCATTCATTCTAGCAAATTCAGTCCAATATTTAGCTTATTAATAACCTATTTGTTGACAGACCAATAATAATAACAACAATAATGGCATAAGTACACTTAAACGCCGCTGAAGCACGTGTTCCTAATGCTTAGTTATCTAAATTGTCAAAATAAAATTTTTTTTTTTGGTTTTTTTTTTTCGTTTTTAAGTGTACAAATGCGGTGAACATACATATATGTATACTACAAATATGTATGTGCAGTTATATAAAAAATTAATTTCCGTAGGAAAAAGTTGGTAAAAAAAATATATTTTTTCTCTATTTTTTGTTTAAAAAAGTATACAAAACACTTGAAATAAGTGTCAAAATGACAAGTCATACTAGAGTATTTCAGCCAAGCAAGTGACAGTCAACGCGCTAACCGTGCGTTGGTTTGTTGTACATATGTATGTATGTTTGTCTATATGTGTTGGTGAGAGTATTTTTTGGCAACTTAATGACTGGACAGTGCCTTAGTTTTTTTCCACAATTTTTTTCCACAATTACAATTGGCTATTGTTGAAGGTCTTTCGCCTTTCTGCGTTTGTTGAAAAGCACTTTGCCTGAGGCATTTGCCCATGCGAGAAAATAGTAGCAAATTTGAAAATAATTGTTTGTAATGGTTAGACATTTTCGAAATACTTTCTTCTGCATTCATTTCGCACTGCTTTGCTTTCATTTCAAAGCTTTTCAATGGCGCAAATTCGCTATGCAGATGACTTTAATGCGTGCAGAAAGTTTTATGAAATGTCTATACTTTTTTTGAATTTTAGTGGCGAGCGTCAATTAGTAATGGATTTTGTTTGCTACATTGAAATAAAAATTATTAAAAAAAATAAAAAAATTTATTTATTTTTAAATTTAGATATCGAAGTTCGACTTTCGTATGACGCGCAGCTGAAAAAGAATGTGTGCCATTAACTAAATAAATTATTAAAATTGTATAAATCGTTAAATAAGAAAAATATGTTTTAAAAAATGTCAAATAAATTAATTTTGAAATAAAATTTCAGCTGCATAAATATTACTTCATATATGGCGTTGGGCAGCTAGTTGTATTTGCATGTTTGTGTGTTTGTGTGTCTGTCATCATTGTCAGATTTTATCATCAATGCCGTCAAGTGAATACCTTGCACTTGAATCTAAATTATTTACGCTGAAATATTTGCATACTTAATGCACACGAAACGTTTTTAAGCTGAACAAATGCACTGCAAGTGAGAGGAGTGGCGGGGAGGTGTGTTGTTGTTTTACGGCTAAGAATTGCAGCGTCAGCAAAAACAATTGCCAAGTTTGTAATGTCAGCAATATTTTTTTGAAGTCACTTTGTTGGCGTTGCTGTTGTTGTTGTGGTTGCTGCTGCTCATGCCTTCGATTTGGTGTGACACTTGGCATTTTTAAAGCTTGAATTTACTGCAATTATTTAATTTGTTTGCAGAATTTGCGGCAATTTACATTAAATATGACTTGTTGTTGCGTTTCGCTTTCAGCTTAATCATATTTTTTGCAGTTAGTGCAAATTACGTTGGCCTCTAAACCCAATGGTGGCTATTCGTCACTCGCTGTTCACCGCGTTCTCGTTCATATTTAAATGAAATGACGAATGCATGTTTGTTTCGGCGATTTTTCGGTGTACTCAAGCAGAAGTAATTGCGGCGATATGCAAGTTATTAATTCGCTTATTTTGTGTTTTTTGTTTTTTAGAGAAATTAAAAGTTTTGCATCCACTCAAAGCTGCAGTGTGAAGGGAAGAGCATGCGAATTCGTGGAAATTTATTTGCACAAATTAGTAGTACTAATTCAAAACATTGCACACTTTCATATTCGCGGAAATATAAATTTAAAACACAAATTTGTTGGAGAAACCTCTATGTTTAACCCTTATGTGGTGTCACGATCTTAGGAATTTCTTTCCAATTATGCCGGCTAATTGAATTCTGTGAGGTGTCTTATATAATTGTGCATAAAATACCTAATATTTGATATTTTTTTTTTTAAGAAGTAAACTGACTTAGACATGTGCGCTATTCAGCAATACGTTTATTCAGGTTTTATCTATAAAATCAGAATTTTTGAGTATCGGGTGTCAAAAATGGCGTCCAAAATAGCGGCTCCAGCAAAAGGTGTTTTGAAAACCGACCTCATCTGCGGGCACGATACAGGTCGAAATTCGTTGTCTACAAGCAGAAAATCAAACGAATCCTAATGATAACATTCCGTAGAGGCGTCCCAATCTAAAAAAACATGAAAAAATTCGTTATAGAAACAAAATGGCGGCCACTTGAAAATAAAGTATCGTTTTTTGGCATGATTTTTCCACATTGACCTGTTGTAAAAAATCGTTCATGATCAAAATATTGCGATTTTATAGGTTACAGCGCCGAAGAATTTTGTCTTCTTTTAGGCGGGCAGAACGCGAAGATAATTGGTTGAATGGTTCAAAAACGAAAATGTCCGCAGATTCGAAAAATCTTGTTTCGAGGACACGCGTGTCAAAGTTTGAAAGCATCCGTCAATGCTCAGGACATATGTAGGTCCGTTCACGGTCGTGTTGCGACGGCACTAATTTGCGGATCGAAAAAACATTGTACCAACATATTCTAGACAATTTAAGCCTTCGATTTGTACAAAAAAAAATCGATTATTTAAAGAAATTTTAAAAGAGGACGGACCCGCCTAAATAATATTAGTAAAAACCGTCAGTGTGCAGAAATCAATCTCCATTGCAACTATCCCTATACACAGCTAAAGTCAAGCGGCACTAAAAGCGATCTCAGCTTATGAAGTCAATCGCTTTAGTGGAGGAATGTATAGGAAGGCTGAAGCATCTATCAGTTTGTAACCGTGTGCACCTGATGTGGGTGCCGGGGCATAAAGGGGTAGCGGCACTGAGCTGGCCGATGAGCTATCCCCCTCTGGTGGGGTTCCACACCATACAGGAGGAGAGGGTGTTAGAGAACGGCACTAGCAGCAGGCAGCAGAGACAAATTCCGTCTCTTTGCCGCGCTCTATTCTAGGCATTGCAGACTCAAGAAACACTTGTCCAATAAACATAGTCTGTTGGGCAAACTGCCGGTTTTACGACATGGAACAGGAAACTCCAGAACACTTGATTCTAGATTGCCCAGCAATTCGTAGAAACAGGCTCAAAGTAACCAGAAGGTTACTTCTGCATTAAATTACAACAATTGTGGCAATTTTTTTATATTAACGTTGTTGAAATTGCCAGTATTTTAATTAATAAATTGAAAGTTTTGGAACATTTCATTTTTTCTTTAAACTGATTTCCTACTTATCAGGACGCCACCAATTGTGAGTAAAAGTGTTGCCTACGTTTCGGCGCCAATAAAATAAATCTCTCCGATTAAATAATGGTGTATGAAATTCTAAAGCTCTGATATCTGCTCTAAAATAATATTAAACAGTATGTAATTAAGAAGATATCTAAATATTTTAGGGAGTGTTTTCATTAAAGAAATAAATAAGACAAAATAATAATAAAGGATCATGAACTAATTTCGAAATATTAATTTAGTTGCATTTTACTTAAAATTTTTATTTTATTTATATAATATTATTTATTTTATTTTATTTTATTTTTATTTGTACCAAATATTATTTCCAAAGATTTCGAAAACAACATACACTAACACAATTCCATATTTGCCAGAAAAATATTTCAATATTATATATCTAGTATATTGTTTTATTATTAATTAATTAATTAATATTCTGCTCATTTATTCAAAACTACTTTCCTTTCCCTTTTATATAATTGTTTTATTTTTATTCTATTTATTTTTTTCCTTTCGCCAAACTTCACACCTTCATCTTACGAGTATTAATTATTCTAAGCTTTTATAACCGGATTATATGCAGACACACACACATACATATGTTAAGATAAACAAATGGCTCATTTTGGTGTTTACATGAAATAAATAACTTTTGTTGTAGACAATTTGATAAATCTGTTTTTGTTTTTTCGAACGTACGAAAGGCTCTGCACATTAGCATATTGAATATTATATTAAATGAGCCTCAAGTAACATTCTACTTCACATTAAAATCATTTTGATTATATTATAAGGTGAAGCGCGACGACAGCAGCACGCTGAGCAAATAAAAAAAACACAATGTTAAAATACTAGTTAGAATAAAAAGTAAATCTTGATATTTTCTATGAACCGGTTCGGCTTGTAGTCGGAAACTGCACTCATCGCGCGTTTGAACTAAAAAGTTTGTACAAAAAAGTAGCATATAGACACACATTTGGTCTGCAGCTACGTGTTTATGTTGGTCAAGCGAAATTTATTTTATTTTAATTTTTGTTATAAATTATTTTTATTCTTTATGCATACACACACAAGCAGTTGGGCCAGTGTAAACCAAGAATTTTACACATTTTTTATTTTTCAATGTTTTCAATGTCAGCGCACGGTCTTGCGATGGCATCATCTGGCAATGTCAGCAGCTGAACTTGAACAAGTTTTATATTTTATATTCATTTAGAATGCTTCATGTAATAAAAAATTATAGTTGTAAAACTTTAGTGATGTAACATTCATAATTTGTATGTAGTAGGCATTGATGCGAATGTGTGAAATCTAGAAAATGGCATTAAGTTTTATTTACATGACGTTTGGAAGTGTTCTTAGCACTTTGAGGGGTTTTATAAAATATTTTCCTCTACTCGTTTTTTAATATAGGTTTGTCGAAAAAGTCTTTTCGTATTTCTAATCAAACGTTAACCTATTTTTTTTTTTTTTATTTTTACAATAAACTTGTATAATGAACTTTTAGCTATTTTTCCGCTTGAGTCAATATTCCATCAGTGTAAAACTTTTCTGGGTCAGGGCTATATGGTGTGTGCAACAAAACTTCCCAGCCAAGCTCTCCCAGTTTTTGCTGAGTCATCAAAGATGTGTGTGGTCTAGCGTTGGCCTTTCTGTTGATCAGTTCTGGCTGTTTTTTTCGATTGCTTGCTTCCATCTCATCAGTTGTTGACAGTAAAATGTAGAATCAATCGTTCGACCAAGCTGGCGCTGTTCATGGTGGATTATTCCTTTCCAATTCCACCAAACACTCAGCATAACCTTTCGAGGCGTCAGTCCTGGCTTTGCGACCATTTGTTGAGCTTCACCTCGCTGGAACATGATTTTTTTCGCACATTATTGTCGCATTTGATCCACTTTTCGTCTCCTGTTGCCATTCGCTTCAGAAATGGTTTGATTTCATTTCGTTTCAGCAAAGAATCGCAGATGTCAATTCGGTACGTTAAATTTTTCACAGACAATTCATGTGGTACCCAAACAACAAACTTCTTTTTTGTACCCAGCCCTTTTTAAATGGTTCAAAGCCGTTTGTTGATGAATGTTAAGTTCCTTAGCGATGTCATGGCTGCTTATGTGACGGTCCTGGTCAATCTTTTCCTTAATTTAAACGACTTTTTCCACGATAGGTCGATCTGAGCGAGGTGCATCTTTCACATCGAAATTTCCAGAACGAAAGCAAGCGAACGAACACGAAAAATTTCATTGGTGGCATTCTTCCCTTTTTTATATAAAAATTTCAAAATATAGCGAATTTCTTTATTATTTTAACTAATTTTTAAGCAGCTGTAACTTTTTTTCAACTTTTCCGAATTTAATTTTTTTTTGTGAAATGATGCTTAAAATCTCACCTTTCCAACGCTATATAGTAGTATGACACAATGTGCTTGGTAGCACTGGAGATATACGACTGCAACGACATTTATTGACAAAATACGAAAAGACTTTTTCGACTTCCCATTATTTTGTCTCAAAGAAGGAAAATTTTTTTTTGCACGAAAAAAAGTTTGATTGTAAACTTTTCATAAAATGACAAATAATAATATACTTATATTAATGGTGATCATGACGAGCTGAGTCGATTTAGCCATGTCCGTCTGGATATACTTACGCCAGCTCCTCACTTTTTGATCCTTCGCTTAGCATGTCAAATAATTATACACACCAACCAAAAAGTGCAGCGTAATCAACATCCACAATTTGTTTATAAAAATATCATATTTGAATAATGAAGAGCACAAAAAAAAAAAAAAAAAATCTGCTGCCTATGCGCAAATGTTTAGCGTACACAAGTCTATTTACTTGTCTGATTGAGCGGATTGCTTTGTTTGCAAATGAAATGAAAAGGAAATGATCGATGGCAAGACATATGGACAGTTATAAGCGAAATGCTACTTTTATTATAATAATTCGAAACCTTTGCACTCTTCCCCTACTGACTTTGTATGCGTGTATGTATGTCTGTATGTTTGTATGTTTAAGTTTCGAATTATCACCGCTTTCTTGCGTCACGAAAGCAACGATTTATGTAAATAAATTCAAAAGCGCGAATTATGTGCAAATAGCTGTATATGTGCTTATGTATGTGCGCTTTGAATGAAAACGCCAAATGTCAATATGTTTATCAGTCTACAATAAAGCAAATATAAACTAATTATATACCCATATTTAATTAGAATAATTTGAAAAGGTAAACTAAGGAAAAGAGCTAGCAATATATGAATCTAAAAAATGTGAAACAGAAGTTGCTACACATACAGGAAATATTTAGAATTCTGTATAATGAAGCTAGTTTTGAATTTTTAAATAGGTGAAGTTATTGTGTTTAACAAATGGCACATAATTAACCCAATATATGTATGTATGCTTATATGCTATACATGAATATACATAATAATATAAAAATCTAGAAATACACGTATACTTTCAAATATACTTGGAAACATAACCTCTTAGTCTTTAAAAGAAGAAGAAGCCTTTAAAACTACTTATTATGCAAATTATCGTAATAGAAACCCCTGAGTGTTGATACGCTTAGAGAAAACATACTATTTTACAGTTTTGACATTGAAAAATGTTTATCGTCACCTAAAATGCAAAACAACGTAACATCACTTTTCAAAAGTTTACATGCGAAGGAAAAACGTTATAATAGAAATCACTCATATTGAAATAAAATTTGAGTTTTGGTCATAAATTCATTATAAAATGGTCATATTTTGGTTATCATAAACTCATATTGGAAAAAAATTGAGTTTTGGCTACAAAATGGTTATATTTTGGTTTTTATATCTGACAACGATTTACAATTTTTTTTTTTTCAAACTTTAAGTGACGTTATATAGTTTTTTATTAAAAAAATATTCTTTAATATATGTATTTATTATTCATTTAAAAAAACAAAAACGAAACTCCACAAAAAAACTACTCCAAATAAAGCTAAAGTAAGAATTTCGACATTGAAGTTAATCTGCCAAATAATTAGAAGATTTGAGCGTATTTGTACGATTTGTTTGACTTAGTGCATTCCGCTTCAAAAATTTTTTGCGTTTTTCTCCAAACGTTGTCGGTGAGAAAAATTTCTCAAAACCGCTTAACTCCATTTGAAATGTTCACACCACCTTTTTGAATATATTTGTTAGGTAATCATGGAATACATAAGTTTTTCGATAATAATTTCGATTTTTCAAACCATTTCGAAATGCAGATTTTTCACAAAACTACTTTTTTGGGAAGCGACCATTTTAAAGGAATCAAAATCTTAACTAGTCCTTTGAACATTACAAGTCCTTCGATCATTACTAGTCCTTCGAATATTACTAGCCCTTCGAATACTACTAGTCCTTCGATCATTACTGGTAGTGATAATTTGTAAAAATATTTTTTGTTTTGTTTTTGAATTTTGCGTGGCTTCTTCTAGAGATCGGCTACGGTATCAAGGGTATACGAAAATTTTGAAAATGAATCTACGATTATTAAAATACATTAAATTCTGTAAATGCACATTATTTTTATTTATTTTTTAAATAAAATGCCTCTTCAAAAAAGAAGAAAACGTTTTTTAGACTGGCATGTGAATATAATGCTTTAAAAGATCTATTATGAATCGCTTACATATTAAAAAAAATTAAATTTTTTATACAGCCAACAATTCTTTCAGAAATATCCATGCTTCAAATCAACACATATGTATATTTAGATTATTTTTTTTATAAAAACTTTTTTGAAATTTTTTATAAGAACATTTTTTAATTTTGAAAAATTTTTAAGGAACTTTTTTGAAATTTTGAAATTTTTTATAAGTTTTTTGAAATTATTTTACTTCCAAATACAGTAGTTTAAATGGCTACTCATTCTAAAAGTGTATAAACCATAAAAATTAATTTTTGTATGTTTTATTTTTTACATTCATGTGTTTATTTAATTTTTTTTTTTATTTCTCTTCATTGTTTTGATCACCTTATTATTATTATTATTTATTTTTATTAACATTTGTAGCTGTCTAGCCATCAATTGCGCAGCGAATCAAGTTTAAGCGCTTATTAGGTTACACACATATAAGGAGGCGCGTTCGTAAATATTTGGGTGTGTGTGTGCATACGTCGTTTAGCAAACATTGCAGCACAACATTTTTCTTTTTTCAATTTCCATCTTTTTTGGATATTGCATTTTTTTTAAATACTCAATACATATTTAAGTAAAGGGTGATTTTTTAAGAGCTTGATAACTTTTTTTTTAAAAAAAACGCATAAAATTTGCAAAATCTCATCGGTTCTTTATTTGAAACGTTAGATTGGTTCATGACATTTACTTTTTGAAGATAATTTCATTTAAATGTTGACCGCGGCTGCGTCTTAGGTGGTCCATTCGGAAAGTCCAATTTTGGGCAACTTTTTCGAGCATTTCGGCCGGAATAGCCCGAATTTCTTCGGAAATGTTGTCTTCCAAAGCTGGAATAGTTGCTGGCTTATTTCTGTAGACTTTAGACTTGACGTAGCCCCACAAAAAATAGTCTAAAGGCGTTAAATCGCATGATCTTGGTGGCCAACTTACGGGTCCATTTCTTGAGATGAATTGTTGTCCGAAGTTTTCCCTCAAAATGGCCATAGAATCGCGAGCTGTGTGGCATGTAGCGCCATCTTGTTGAAACCACATGTCAACCAAGTTCAGTTCTTCCATTTTTGGCAACAAAAAGTTTGTTAGCATCGAACGATAGCGATCGCCATTCACCGTAACGTTGCGTCCAACAGCATCTTTGAAAAATACGGTCCAATGATTCCACCAGCGTACAAACCACACCAAACAGTGCATTTTTCGGGATGCATGGGCAGTTCTTGAACGGCTTCTGGTTGCTCTTCACCCCAAATGCGGCAATTTTGCTTATTTACGTAGCCATTCAACCAGAAATGAGCCTCATCGCTCATCGGACACGGACGCGAAACACATTTCGAACCGAACACTGATTTTGGTAATAAAATTCAATGATTTGCAAGCGTTGCTCGTTAGCAAGTCTATTCATGATGAAATGTCAAAGCATACTGAGCATCTTTCTCTTTGACACCATGTCTGAAATCCCACGTGATCTGTCAAATACTAATGCATGAAAATCCTAACCTCAAAAAAATCACCCGTTATGTATGTATATCTCTCTCTTTTCTCATTGTATGCCGCCCGTAAGTGGTGTCTGCCGGTTGGGGCACAAGCTGTTGCACTTGGCTGCGTTAATAATTCCCAATTGCAGACGTTTAGTCGTGAATTGCCGCCTCTTATTTTTATTTTTTTTTTTGCATTTGAAAACAAAAAATAAATAAATATAAATAGTCAACTAAAAACAAGTAAGGATGAGCTAAGTTCGTGTATAACCGCATATTTTATGCTCTTGCAACATGCAAGCATTAAAGTCAGGGAAATAAATACCTTCAAGTACATAATTATATGAGGTTTAGGGCGAGTTTTCACTTATAGGAATGCCACATTCCAAGCTTGGTTGAAATCGGTCGGGTGGATCTCGAGATATATACATACATATGTGATTTTATGTGAAACAACCGTTAGCTGAACAAAACTATTATACTCTGTAGCAACATGTTGCAAGAGCATAAAAATCAAGTAAATGTGTCACAAAGGAGATGGCTGCAAAATAAAATTTGAAATTGAAAAAATAAATAAATAAAAGCCAAAGCAGAAAATGCTATTTGACATTTAGACAATAACAATGTGGCTGTGCCTGCGGCTGCGGTTTGCTGTCGCCTATTTGGTTTTGGCCAAGCTGACTTGAGCCTATAATTTGTTTGTCAGCTGTACGAGTGTATTACAGTTGTGGCGCTTCAAATCTGCATACACTTACATGCAGCTTCCAAATATAGCGACTTATAACTGGAGAGCTATGTGTGGAGGCACTTTGTAAGCGTGCTGGTGTATACACTCATGTAAATATGTATCTAAGCATTTTTATACCGAAGAGTGATTTTATCTTTATTTTGCCTGAAGTAGTTGAAGAGTTGTCTTTTTTTCGTGTTTTCTTTTTGTATTTTATTTACTTCACTTGTTGCCTTTCCATTTATTTATTATCCGTTAGTGAGTTTACGCAAACGTCTCGGCATTTGGTGTGCAGATTTATGTGTGAATTATTTGATTTTCATAAATTCGTGAATTCACACACGCTGCGCACATACACACCTACATATGTATGAACGTTTTTCAATTTCGATTTTGCAACTGTCTATATGTTTGATGTTAAGTCGCAAATTGTGTTATTGATTTAAATCTTTATTTTGGCACAAAAATTTACTCATTGCTCTTTTTTTCTTTTTAAGTTAAGTTAATATTGGAAAATTAAAAAATAAATAAACGACAAAAATACTCAACAAAAAAAATTAAAATATACAAAAAAACAATATACAAAAAAAAAAAAAATATATGCAAAAAAAAATAAAAATATACAAAAAAAAATGAAAATATACAAAAAAAAAATAAAAATATACAAAAAAAAAGAAACCCAAAAAATAGAACAATGAAAGAAAAAACCCAAAAAAAACAAATTACAAAAACAAGAAAAAACGGTTATTGAGGTTGTACCGAAGCTGTAATACCCTTCACAAATGAACACACGGACCTGATTTTGATAGTTCACATACATACATATTTTATAGGGTCTTTAGAGATTATTCGTTTTGCCTTCGATTCCGGATATAAAACCAAAAATTTATTGGTGAGTCATATGATAACACATCACATCTCTTGATAGCCTATCACTTCGTATCATATGACGCCACGGACCACCAACTGACCCAGCTACGAGCGTTTCTTATATAGTGCCAGGGCTGAATATTGACGCCAAGCCATTCAGAACAAGTCATACGATAACACATCACATCACTTGATATCCCTTCATATCATATGACACCACTGGCCACTAGCTGAACCCAACTATCAGCGTTTCTTATATAGCACTAGGGCTGAGCATTGTCGTCAAAGCAATCAAAACAAGTCATTTGATGAAACGTCACATCGTAAAATAATATATCACTTTGTATCATATGACGCCACTGACCACCATTTGGACCCAGTTGCCACTGTTTCATACATAGTGCTGGGGCTGAAGGCTGCCGCCAAGGCAAAAAGAAATCATATGACAAAATGTCAAATCATATGATTAGTTATCATTTCGTTATATACCACACCACTGCTCTCATTCCCTGAGAATATTTACATATTTTATTGTAATTAAAACATTAAAAAAATCTAACATTTCGTCATTTAAAATGCAAAATAACGTAATATCACATTTTATAGGTTTACATGCAAAGGAAAAACAGTATAATTAAACCACTCATATTGAAAGAAAATTTGGGTTTTGTTTATAAAGTAGTTACATGTTGGTTATCTTAAAATTTAAGATTTTACATATATAATATGATGTAGTGAGTCGTAAGCTATAAAAAACTGAATTTCTATTTTTTTGATGATACGTTGTCTTGCATTTCGGATGACGATATAGAGGTGAACTTGAAATTGTAAAAATTTCAATTTAATATATCCATCGTTAAGTTTTATTTCTCTTGATTTCATTAATCTCTCCTCAGTATTAAATTTCGAAAATATGCATTTTTTTTTTACTATTTAGCTTTCGTTAGGCAAGTTCGCTCAGATATACAAAAAATAAATAAGTTTATTTAAGGGATCGTCTCAGTGTGAAATTTTCGAGAAATCGATTTTTTTGTTGCACTAACGCGCTGTATATACATACATTCTCTCCAATTTTTAAATCAAAATTCAAATTATTACGGTCGCTACAGCGTTTCTTGTAGTCCAGTAAACCAATCTTTAAACGCGTTTTTCTCAGAATGGTGTTTTTCAAAACGGTTTCCACTCTCAAAAGAAGAATTTTGAAGATATTGTTATAGATTCAATTGATTATTCTTTTTTCTTCTTTAACTATAAACGCTTAAGCGCTGTCTACCACAATAAAGAAGAAGAAGAATGGTTCTTACAATTATGTAAAACCGCATTTCCGATTTAAAACCCATTCGCGCCCTTGTTTCAAAGCGTTTTAAAGAAGTTTCTTTTGCAGTGAATGAACAACATGAACGCTCATTATAAAAAATAGACGCCCTTAGTAAAATAAAAAAAATAAAAAAACCCGTCTTATGTTCAATGGCTTTACATTTCCTATTAATTACATGTCTGACTAATTAAATAAACGCTTAGTGGCACATAATGCATCACGCATGTTATAATAAGGCACGAGCTTTACTTTAAATCGTTAACCTTACACTTTGTATGCATATAACTTGTACACATGTATGTATGTATAATAAATATAATGTATAAATGTGTACAAGCTAAAAATGATTACTTTTATTGACCGTACAATAGACTTAATTGCATTTATTGTTCTATGGCGATTACCTTTTTATAGCTGCTTAGCGAATTAAAGTGATTAATGTAATATTTTGTTGCAATATGTGTGCTTTTTATTGTTGTTCTTGCGTTTTTAATACGTCAAAATCAAACATATGCCAAGCTTTTCAAGTACAATAACAATTTTTGCATGAAAAAAAATATATAAAAAAAAAAAAATAAAAAAACACTTTACCGCTTTACCGCTTTACAGCCAATAATTTCCACTTATTTACAGTTATTAAATTAAATTTTGCTGATCACTGCCGCTCTGCTTTGTTGTTGTTTTATTATTATAACGCTTTTCGCAATTTTACTGTGCACTAACGGCAGTGTGTAAAAATAATTTGCTGCCTATCAGATGGCGATGACTGCTTGACACTTAATGACACTTTGATTTGTTTACTATTACTTTTTAGTAGTTTGTTGATTTTTCTTGTCACTTGCAATAATTTTGTTGTATTTGTATTCTTTATTTTTATGCACTTTTTCAACTATTATGATTTGTTTTTGTTTTCGCAACCGAGGAGTTCTTGCTTTTTTCGCTTATCTGCGTGGCATTTGAACTTTTATTATGAGGACGCGCGTGAAATGTCACGTTTGCCCAAAGAAAAACAAACGGAAAACACGCGCACACACAAAAGATTTAAGGCACAAACTCGTATTGTGAAGTGAGCGCAGGTTTTTCCTTCAATCACTGTTGTTGTAGCACTACAAAAATGCAGCTCAGACAAGTGCTTGCCTCAATTGATCGCAGAATTTATTGATTTTTGGAAACTGCCAAGAATTCTCAAACACAAAATGCATGCAAATATTATTCCGCACACACACAAACACACACTTGCATACATATGTAAGGCATGGACGAGGTGTGCAAATTAATGCGATAGAATTTGTGCCAGTTTAATTAAATCGTACACGCTTGCTTTGCATTTGATTATTTATTTGCGCTTTTTGAACAATTTACATGGCAATTTTTGTTGTTAATGTTTGTAAAACACAAGCTCGAACACAAATAGCAACAAACAACAAACGTAAATATCATGGCATTCGAAGAGGCGAGCAAGCGTAAATTATCATACCAATCGCCATTCGACTAACTAACTGAACTGGCTACCACAACGGATTTTGTTGCTTTAATAATTTTTATTTGCTTTTTTGTTTTTTGCTTGTTCGGTTTTATTGAATTATGTATGTACATATACGTATTGATGGTGTTGACAGCGCGAGTTGAACGCGTTGCGAAGCCGAGAATTTGAAAAATGTGCGCGCGGCAAAGTCTGGAATGAAACTGAAACTGAAAGCAAGAGTTCAGCGCACAGCAGCTGTGAGTGCGCGAGCGAGCGCCGTCAACGGCGTGCAGTGCGCGCAGCTGTGCTGTCAAGCGCTGCTCGTGAAAAGCTTGCTGGGCTGGCCGGTGGCTGCCAGCTGGTTTTTCGACTGAGCGCCTAACTGGCTGCTCGATCATGCCGCGCGCTACAACTATGGTTGTTGTTGTTGGTGCTGCTGCGTCGGCGCTGTGGCGAAAAGCCTGCGACGTGTACGCGTTTTCGCGCGGAGCGTGAATTTGGCGAGCGCCAAAGCGTTGGCACGCCGAGCAAGTGAGCGCCGCACACTCACAGCTCACAGCTGCTTGACAGCTGCCACTGACTGTGGCAACACAGAGCGCGTCGCGCGTCACGCCGCGCTGCTAAATATTTGTGTTATTATTATGGTTTTTTATGACTATTTCTTGTTTTTGTGTGTGTGTGTGTTGCTTTTGTGCTTGCTTGCATTTTTTCGCTGGCTGCGCGCATAACTTAAATGTCTGAGACTAGCTAGTTCGCAGTCGCATTGGCAGCTACAGGTATTTATTGGTGGCAGAAACTGCACCCAGTGCAACAGCAACACACGTAGCAGCGGCAAAGACAAAAAAAGCAACAACAACAACTACGTGGACATCATAACTCCTCGTAAAAATGCAAGCTACAGGTAAATAGTATTTCGTTGCTAAAGCAGTGCATTTGTGTGCGTGTGTGTGTGTGTGGTTTTGTATTGACAGTGACTTGTTGCCGCGTTGATTGATTCGATTTCGTGGCGTAGACAAAAAGTGCACAAAAATTGTAAAGCAAATCATCTGCGCTGCTGCTATCACCCGTTATTGCGGCAGCTGATAATTTGCGCAGGCGATTTTAAACTTTTCTTTTCTTCTTCTTCTATTTCGGCTAGTGCAAAGCGATTAAATTAATAGTGAGAAAGTGGTTATGGCGCACGTGCGACTTCACAAATACAAATACAAGCGCATTTCGTTGGGGGTTTTATTTCATATACAGGCCTTTATATTTTTCGGTCAATCGTTGGGTGGTCCGGTGTGTATGCGTAGGCTTTCATGACCGCAGAAAAATTACAAATTTGAATGAATGTCTTAATGGCATGGGAAATACATGTCTACTAATTTTTTTTGTGTTTAGAAATGAAACTTATTTAGACTGCAACGAAATTGCGTTACGCAACAAAATTTCGTCACATCGGTCTAGAAAATACATTTCTAAATAATTTTATTTTTCGAAGCGAACATAATTAGACTGCAACGAAATTGCGTTACGCAACAAAAAAGCGTCACATCGGTCTAAAAAATACATTTCTGAATAACTTGGTTTTTTAAAACTTACTTAATTAGACTGCAACGAAATTGCGTTACGCAACCAAATTCCGTCACAACATCATAATTCAACCACTGTAGGCTTAACCGATATATAATATAGTTTGTCAGAGCTGTTCTGTGTATATAGCTCGGATGGTTAAAACAAAGTAAATTAAAGTGGAAGGTTGCCACCTGATCGTATGAAAGTTTAAAATTAGAAATATGCGCCAGATTTTTATTTCGAAATTAGTCTCGAGTACTTTGGAGAGCGTTTGGGTGCAAGCATCGGCGATATGCATATTTTTTTATGATCTGATTTCTTTTAAGTTCAAAATTTGTTTGAGCTGTGCAACGAGCTTGGTTTTGCTTTCTCGGTGCCAAGTATCGATGCATACTTTATGTACCAAGTTATGTTTTGGATCCACTGTACTTAGTATCGTTATTGTTACAGTTTCGGTACGCATAACTGTAAAAGTAGCGGTACCATTGAGCTAATCTGCCTTTGCATACATATTTTCGGTACCAACAATGCTCAACACTAATAAAAATTAAAAATTTTGGTTCTCTTTACCGTCATTAATATTGAAGAAAAAGGAAACTCAGCAACACGGGCATATTAATAGCATCACTTATACAGTATCTGCCTCCAAAATACAGTCTGGAGTAATAATTTATTAACTTCTATATTTAGAGTTCTTATTTCGATACCAAAGCGTAGCCAATTAAAGGTGTGAGCAAATGAGTTGAAAAATAAATTCACAAAGACAATGGAAGCGTAAACAGGATTTCGAAAACAACATATTAAATTCGCCATATTTATTTAATATTAATTACAAATAAATGAAATGTAAGCAGTAGAGTTAAAATCAAGAAATATAAAAATGGAAATTTTCCAAATATAAATTTTGTTTCATGAACACTTGCTTTATCCATATAAATAAATAAAATAAAAATGTCAGCGGCTTAAATGTAAATAAACAAAGTTTCGCAAATTTCATTCACGCGCTAACAACTGCTAAAGATAATAATTGAAAAGACAATTGAAGCAACAACTAAATAAACACTAATTTACCATAAATAAATAACAATAAGTGTTTACACTTTTTTATTGTTTTTGTATATGTTGCTTTCTCGAAGCGTTAAAAACATATTATTTGTTTGTTGGGTAATGATAATTCACAACTGTATTTCTAATTTAAAAAAATAAAAAAGAGTAGAGGTAAGGGGCAGTTCTAGCTAAGAAAAAAAAAATATTTTTGTTTTTATATTTTCAAAGTTTAACTATTTAAGAATATGTCTCCAAGAGGATTTTTAAAAATTCAATTTTTTTTTCAAGATATGCGTAGGTTTTTTGCTGACCTGGCATCTAAATTTGCTCGACCTGAACTGAAGCTTTAAACCACGATTTTCTTGAAACGGTCTTTTGCAAAACGATAGCTAAACATTTTAGAGAGTCTTTGTTTTTGTCTGAAACTATCTATATTCCCAAATGTACTTTTTTATTATTTTTAAAAATTCGAAACAATCAAGAAAGTGAACAAATAAACTTGTTAGATATATGTATAAAGACTTTTCTGTAGTTCCAGACATCCCGACATTGTGGTAGATTAATAATTTTGAAAACCGCACTTTATCAGCTGCTAATTTTTTAATTTTTAACTTTTTTCTGCCTTCTTTTAATGTTAATAGTTAAATTAGGTTAATCGGATAGGCAAGATGGCCACACATAGACCAGTTTTGGTCCTTTGCGAATTTTAACAGACTCTGCACTCCTCACTATCGATACCTCCTCAAGTGTATCATAACGTGGGGACCCCAGATGCTTACAGCGTAGTCTTGCCAATGGGAGACAAGTGCACAAGAGGTGCACAAGAGATGCTCCATTGTTTCCCTGATGCCCTGCTATAAACATCCTGCGGGCGTCTGTAGCCATCAGACAGTAACCAGTTAGTATTCCCATCATGTTCCTATAGTCTCTTCTATCGAGTGCCAATGAAATTTTGCGAGATCGTCGTATGACAATGCATGGGTTTCGGATATTGCCGTAGACCATTCTTGCCAACCTCATACACTATTTCTCTGCTCTCGTTGCTTTTATGACTTGGCACCCGGTAGAAGTGAAGTTGTTTGCTTCTGACAACACTTTCCACTGCCGCCCTACTTCCCAAGACACTTCTGGCCGATATGCGAAATGATGTTACTGCCTTGTTTGCTGTCTCACCTTGAAATATTCTGCAGTGGTCTGGCAACTTAAAAGGTTACCTTGTTCTTAAGTATTTAGGGTATATCTCGCACCAACTCCATCGTTAATTTTTGAGCCAAACTCTTCTGTAACACGCATATAAAGCAAAGCTAGCTTTTCTCACTGTTTCTTTCACGTTGTGCTTCCACAGCAGTTTGCTGTTCAAGACTAGCCCAAGGTACTTGGTGCCACCTACCCATTATTAAGATGACAATGCCGTCCGCATATGCCACTATCTAAGGGGCCTTGCCTTCCAAGTTCCTTAGCAGCTTGTTCACAACTAATGTCCGTAGAAGCGGAAATAGCACGCCACCTTGCGGAGTCCCTTAACAAATTTCCTTTGGCATTAGGCGCGTTGTATAGCAGGATCAACACCTATTGACTGCTTACTGTTCAGAATAGATTCCGTAGTGACGTTGTTGAGCGCTGCAGAAATGTCCAGGAATCCTCCGAGAGCGTATTCCTTATATTCAAGAGCTCTTTCGATACTAAATACTAGTGTATGGAGTGAAGTCTCTACTGATCTGTCATTCGTAAATGCGTGCTGCGCCTTGGACAAGCTTCTAGGAAGCACTCTGTCCCTAATGTGATGTAAATTTCAACTTTAACTCGAGAACATTTATATTATTTCTTGCATAAATTTCGTCTAAACTTGCGCTCAGCATTCTCATAAACATTGTTAAACTTCATGGTAAAAAAGTCACTCCGAAACTATTCAGTACTTTAAACAGCACCCGACTCTTAAAAGTATTTAACAAACCATACCATGTTATTCCTTCCTCAAAAGTACACTAAGTATAAAAAATCAGTAGAAATAGATTTGCTTATAAATTTAATAACGAGTATTAATTGTCTTAAAAAACAAAAAAAAAAGCCTTTAGAAAGCGTAAGTAACCGGCTCAGCCAGCTGAAAATTCCCTTAAACGTGTGAATTTATGGCAAAATCTTCGTAAAAATGTTCAACAAAAAATCGACACGACACTATAAATCAAGTTCTCTGAATAGAATATATGCGCATGTGTCAGTTTTAATACTTTTATTATGCAAAATCAACGCCATAAAGAAGGGCTCTAAAAGCGTTGAATAAATAAGCGTGATGAATTATTGCTATAATTAATATTTTTTAACTTACCAGTTTGTTTAGAGCACTGTTTTAGGGGTACCTGTAAACAATTTACACCACCTTTTGTTCGAGGTTTGTTGCACTCAAAGGCTTAAGCTTGAATTCGTTGATTTTCGAACGCAGTATTTTATATTTTGAGTTAGAATGCTTAAAAGGAGATATGATTTACGTTAAACTGCAATAAATTGTAATAATTATTAAATATCTGCATATAATTATTTAAATTTTTTTATATTATAAATAAATTTTTTTTCCATGTTAATTTTTGTTTTGCTGTGAATTCGAGCACAGCTTGTTTTTGAGTTTAGCTCAACTCAAACATTAACAGCTTAATATATGTAATTAAATTAAATATGGCAAAAATTAATTAAATGACACTTCTTTCAAATTCAAATTTAGCACTCTTTTAGTATTTTTTAGATATATTTTTATTTTTGAAACTAATATAATTTTTTTTTATAATTTTTACACAAAATTTCTTTTTTTTTTATATTTATTTCTTATTTGTTTCATTAACTTTGCCGCATATCCTTTGCGTGCCAATAATCACACTCACATACGATCGCGTCACCGTTTTTTCGTAATTTTCCACGGCACCTTTCTTAACGCTCACTAATCGGCGACTAAACACCGTTCGCACCTGTCGTCGGGCTTTTGTGCGTCTCACAAGTCAATTTATTTTAATTTCGATTTCATTTAAATGGCACTGTAAATTTGTTAGCAAATAAGCTGGCAACATTTTGTGTACATATTTGCTCGCCTATTGCATATTTGCCCTACACCTGAGTCCACTTGCTACAAGGTGTTTTTTTTTTTTTTTTTTTTTTTTTTTTGTGTTTTGTAAGGAGTGGCTTTTGACATAAAACGCTTGCCATTGAAAGCCCCGTTGATAAGAACAGATAGTGCAGATACTAAATATGAAAGGAGACAAATATACCTATTTATTTATGTTGTAATATGAAAAAAACAAAAAAAAAAAAAAAAAAAACAACAATATATGCTGACGCCAATTCCGTTGTGTTTTAGAAATTCCAATTTATACTTAAAATGTACTTGGCTTATATTTTAAAAAGATTAACTGTGTCTATGCTCAAAATGAATCATCTGCTGGCGAAAAACCCGCACTTTTTGTTCAAAAATATTTGCCGCCTTTTTTGTTTTTCTTGTAATGATGTGGTTGTCATTGATCTCTGTTTTATATATTTACGAGTTTTCCTAATATATGTACTTTGCTAATTGAACCAGGTTGTTTGGTTTTCACTCAGATTTTCTGAAAAGTGCGTTCTGGGATTTTGTAAAGGTTAATATTTAGTTGCACAAAAGTAGTCTTCCGTAATATCTAAATGAGCATGCGCAAGATACGGCTGGACCCATCGATTTGAAAATTTCGCATTAACTTTTTGTTAATAATGATCGAATATATACAATTTTTGATAATAATTTCGATTTTTTAAGCCACTTTGATGTGTAGATTTTTTCTCAACAAATATTTTTTTTTTTGGAAACCGCCATTTTGTCATATTTTAAAATTTTTGCTAATTGTTCGATCATCACCTGTAATATAAAGAGTGATCCATTTCAAGGTTCACTTCTTTTTTTTTTAAAGAAAAAACACAGAAACTTCAAATTTATTGGAGAATATTTATTATCATTCGAAAGAACATTCTTTGCCATTTATTTTTTGAATAGTATCTTTTTCAAATGTCGTTGTGTCTAATTTTCGATGCCTGGTTCGAGCATTTCGACTGGTAACTGGCGAAAGGCACACGTATTGTTTTACTCCAAGGTCTGAATCGAGGTACGATTGTTCGCATAGACTTTCGATTTTACGTATTCCCACAGGAAAAAGTCTAACGGTGTGATATCAGACGATCTTGGTGGCCCAAAGCGTGAAATTATCTGCTCACCGAAATTTTCTCTCTTCTTGAAACCAAATGTCGCCGATATCACGATCTTCAATTTAACACATAAAATAGTCGGTTATTATGGCGCGATACGATTGACGGTTACGTTCTCATCGGATGGATGAAATGGCAGCTCTTGAATCTCTTCAGATTGCTCTTGTCTCAAATGCGATAATTTTGCTTATTTACTTAACCATCGAGCCAAAAATGGGCCTCATCGCTGAAGAAAATCCGGTTCGAATGCGTCGGATCTTCTTAGAACTTTTTAAGAGCCCATAAAGCAAAGCGATGTCGCTTGGGAAGATCGAGTGGCTTCAGATCTTGCACAAGCTGTATTTTGTACGCTTTCAATTTAAGATCTCGACAAAAAATGCGCCAAGCACTTCCATACGTTAGTCCGAGTTGCTGCGAACGACGCCAAATCGGCTCTGCATGGTCTTCGTGTACACTCTCAGCTATGTCTGCTATATTTTCTTCACTGCGTACTGGACGTGATCTATTCGGTCAAATATTATTCAATAATGAATGCTTGGTCTTAAAATGGGTGATGGTGTTGCGAATAGTACGCTCAGTAGGCGGATTATGTTGACCATGAATTGAACGAAGCGCGCGAGATACAACGTGAAATTTCGTAATAAAGTTGCACGATTTGTTAAAGCTGTTCGGGCGTCAGTCTTTTCATAATAAAATGCCAAACAAAATTGAATTAAAATAACATGACAACTCAACAAGACTTGTCAAAGAAATTCTATTAAAAAAATTAACTCTACGTGGATTACCCGTTAGTACTTAATAATAAATTTTTTGTGGGTTTTGGATTTGAAATAATTTTATTTTCGGAAATCCTTCTGGAGATCGGCTATAAGATCTCTTGAGCTCCAAAATGATTCACAGAATATTAAAATTGAATAAAATCCGTAAATGTGCTTGATTTTAATTTAATTGTCAATTAAAATGTCTCTTCAAAAAGTTCATAACCCCTCATATAACCTCTTAAAGATATTATATAACATGACATGTGACTGCTAGGTATGCGAGAACCTAATTATAAAAGTGATAGAAGATTCAAATTATTAAAATAACAGTTAAGTAATGTAAAATCAACTAAAATTTAAAATTTTTGAAACACAATATTCAATTCGCTCAATCGGATTTCAGTTTTGTGTTGTCTCAATAAGAATTCCTATTGCTAGTTGCTATTGTGGTAAACACTCAAATAGTTTGTCTATTATACAGCCTCTATCATGCATACTTTCAAAGTAGGTTGAGTTTCAATTTTCTTCGTGACAGACATAAATTAACAGCATCGGCTATTAAAAATTTTAATTTTTTTTTTTTCGCATCGCATTCAGCTTCCTACAAAGTAGTGTTTTTTCATAAATCCTCCACTTATGCAATAAAATTTATTAGATTTGCATCAGGATTTTGACATTGACAATACACATACATACAAAGAAGCCTCGTATGCTCCTTTCATTTGTTAAGGTCGAAGCAATTAGCCGCCAAAAAACTCCACCGCTCAAATTCCTACATTTACATATTTTGATCTTCAAACACAGACAAAAACAAATAACAATGAATTGTGTGCAAATTAAGGCATTTTTTCAATACTGAATTCCTTTTGGCTCAGTCCATTTTAGGTCTATTTTTTGTACATGAACATCTCTTTAATGGTTTGAACCGCAAAACGAATAAAGCACACTTAGCTAACACCTCCGGGCAGTCTTAGGATGGCTACCTCGGCGGCTACTCGACTGCCTAATGAAATCGTGCAGCTACTCGGCTGATGGCTGTTGCTCTTGTGCTGCTCTGCTGTTAATTGTTTTGGAATTTTTGGAAGCATCATTTGTTTTTGTTTTTTGTTTTTGGTTTTTGTTTTGAAATTTCTTTGAGATTACTGCGAAATAGATGCGAGTACAGACATAAATACATATATTTTTTTACCGTATTTTTTTCTGTTGCATGAATAGTTTAGTGTTTTTTGCTTTATTTGTTGTGGCATTTGTTGGGCAAAACAATGGCACGAAAATTAAATTGGAAAAAGCAGAAAAAAATAATAATAAATTTGTAAAAAATGATAAGTGAAAAAATTATTATAACAAAACTTGAAAGAAGTGCTACCTAGACCGTCAGACCGTCATAAATTGCCTGATATTGAAGGTACTACCTAGTGAGTGTGCGTCCAAAAACCATGCATATGCATGATGTATGAGTGTGTGTGTGTGTAAGAGTACTCACCAATGTTAAAAGCTTTTTGGCTGCTGTTCGTTTTGCGGTTTCAACTTTTTTTTGGCACATTTATGTCCACTTTGTTTTGGTTTTTTGTGTTTTTTTTTTATTTCAAGCTGTTTTCCTTCTTCCTTTTTTGGGGCATGCTTAAGCGCGTGCTGCGCATGCGGTCAATCAAGCCGGTGAGATGCAAGTTTTATTATTATTTTTATCAGTTGTTAGTATTGTTGTTGTTTTGTGGCTCGTTTTTGCGAACAGCTGCAATTTTTCTCCACTTTTTGCTTCGCGTGCGTCTGTCTGCATTTCGAATTGCTTGCTACATACTGGTTATACCTACATGATTAAATGTGCTCGTCTGTTTTTTATACATTTTTTTTTGTCAAGCGCTCGTGGCTACCGTTTATTTCTGTTTGCGGTCGAGCTAAATTATTATGTTTGGCGTAAAAAGGGTATTTACGCGTGATTTAAAAGGAAAGGTAGGAATTTCTGCCAGAAATAAGTAAGAAGTATGAAATATTTGATGAGTTTCGGTGATGTGCGCTTGGATATGACATCATAAAGCGCAAAGCTGGCAAAGACATTTGGAATTTTTGCCTAATATAAGTACATGATGCTTAAAAATTGAGGTTATGATTTAAAAAATTTCAAAAATACAGTTTTTCTCTTTCTACTTTTTATTATATCAACACAAAATGCTTAAAAATTGTTTATTGCTATTTGTTACAGTAACATTATCGGCTTATCCGCGCACAGTCATGGGGAATAACACACTTTCATGCGTTTCCACCGCAAAGCACTCAATGCGTCGCAGGCGTGTCGTGTTTATTTAAACAGTTATTTTTCTAGCACAATTCTCAAAAGGTGTTAAACATTAAAAAAATTTAAAAATATTATATAAAGTAACTAATAGTATATATTTAGGCATATGTATATGCAAACGCGAATATTGCATTGAACACGCCGGCAATGGCAAACAGAACTTAGCAGTTATATAAAATATTATACATAAATACATACAAATATGTATATATATGTATGTAAATATTGGAAATTTTCGATGACTCTATATTTACTTTATGGCTTTTGTAACTGTCAGCGCGCCGTTCGCATGTCAATAAATTACTCAATTGTCCACAGAGTAATCTTCTGCTAAAACAATGTTAGTCACTTAACGCCAAACACTTAGACATATCTGTATGCATTAAAATATGTATTTGTTTGTTATAGTTGCACAATTGTAACCAGTTTACGTCTAAATTTTTACGATTTATCAGTCAGCTACATTTTCCGAATTATTGAATGCAGTTACATTTGTCAAACTTAAATGTTTACGCGGTGTTTAGATAAGTGATTTGACGTTGTGATCGTATAAACACACCAAAATGTTGCTTCAGCAATATTATAGTATTTTTTATCAACACAGAGAGGAGGTGAATTCTTCGATATGGATAATAACGGGTGATCTAATTGGAGGTACTTCTTATTGGCAGATCACGCGTGAGTCGAGACAAGCTGTCGTGCTATTTTTGTTCAATTTTATTTGGCATTTCATCATACAAAGACCATATTACGAAAATTCACGTTCTGTAAAGAATGAGTTTCGCGCACATCGCTCAACTTATGGTCAACGTAATCGACCACTTCCCACACATTGAATCAATCAATGGATTTATTGAGAGAACACTTCGGTGAGCAGATCATTTCACGTTTTGAGCCGGTTATTGGCCAGATCGTGAGATATCACACCGTTCGACTTTTTCCTGTGAGGATATGTAAAGTCTAAAGTCTAAGCGTACAATCCCGCTTCAATTCAGGCCATAGAGCAATACATCACGCGTGTCACTCGCGTCGAAATGAAGAAATAAATCATGGAAAATTGGACTTAACGGATGTACCATCTGGGACGTAGCCGCGGCCAACATTCAATCCTCAAAAAATAAATGTCAAAGAATGTTCTTTCGAATAACAATAAACATTCCCCATTAAATTTGAAGTTTCTGTAGTTTTCTTTAGAAAAGTAGGGAACCTCAAAATGGATCACCCTTTACAACCAGTTGTGTTAATATAGCAATGACGGATTCTTGATTAGTACGAATTTCGCTATCTCAAGAAGCTGCCAAACTGCAACTTTTTGTATTAAATTTATTTCTACTCAAATAAAGGTCGATTTTTTCCACTAATTTTTTAACTTGTCGATTTTTTTTAATTCTTGAAATTTTGATTTTTCTCTTTTTGTTGCTTTATGTGATAGAGAAATATTTACTGATTATAACTTGAGATATTGTGGCAACTGCATCGAAAAAAGTTGTTTTGAGAAAAACGCGTTAAAGTTTTACGTTTAGGCGACCTATTGTTGCAGTCGTTCGCTGAATCGGCTCAGTTGCCACGGCACTAAAACGGCTATAACTGCGGAAATAATTTGAGTTTTAGAAAATCCTTTTAGGCAGATAGTTTTGAATATTTAAACTATCGAATTTTTAAAAGAATGCTTAATTTTTTTTCAAATTTCTAGACAAGAAGAACTCTTAAAATTTAATCAAACATTCGAGTTGTATTAGGAGTATGTATTAGGAGGTAACGGAATTATCTATATTTCGACATTGGAAACGTCAAATACCATTCGGAAAGTGACAGATATTCAGTAAAAAGTCTAAAATTTACGAAATGGGTCGCTATTCACTAGAAGAAAACTGGGAAATATTGAAAACTTTTTTCCAAAGTGGTGAGTCAAGTCGTTGGTCAATTTCACCGAAAAATCATCTTTTCGGATGAAGCAGAATTGTCGCATTTGGGGCACAGAAAACCCGCACGTAATCGTCGAGAAGCCAATGCACCCAGCGCGAATCACTGTATGGTGCGGATTTTGGTCTGGTGGAATCCTCGGAAGGAGGAACCGCAACCATCAATGGTGAGCGATATCGCGCAATTTTAACCGAATTTTTCTTCAAGCAAATTGAAGAGGAAGACTTGGACAACATTTGGTTCCAGCAGGACGGCGCTACGTGCCATACAGCAAACGCAACACTCAATTTTTTGCGCTCTATCTTCGAAAATCGCATAATCAGCAAAAGAGGTGATGTGAATTGGCCTCCCAGAAGTTGCGATTTAACTTCGTTGGACTATTTTCTGTGGGGAGCTGTTAAAGATAAATGTTACGCCAACCATCCAGAACCAATTCAAGATCTAAAGTACGAGATTCAAGCTGCTGTAGCTGCCATAAGGCCTGAAACCATCGAGAAGTACTCCAAAATTGGGTGGATCGGATAAGCTACTGTAAACTCAGCCGTGGTGGTCATTTGCCCGAAATTGTTTTCCACAAATAAATTTCATAAAACAACCTTTTAAATAAATGTTAGACCTTTGAAAAATATCAAGCCGTTTTTTTTATTGACTTTTTAAATTGATATTTTATATGGCCAACCCTGTATTATTGAACTACAAAATCAAAATTATTTTATGTAAAAAAAAACATATTGACGGAAATATCAACGATCCCGTTGATTGACATTTTTTGCGGCTGTCAACTTCCTGGCTAGATTTCTTATTTTCTTTTTTTTTTAATCTGGAGTTTTGAGAATTTCATAAATTGAGGATGTAGGCCAAGAGTGGCATTTTTACCTGTGTTTTTCGACATCAAAATAGTTAAACAACTGTTAGAATGACATTTTTATCGGCAAAGCGCTCTATTACGCACTTGAGTATAAAATTGCCTATAAAATACGCTTTAAGTTTATGAACACATTTTAGTGTTTAAGTGCCTCTCATCGATCTTTGCATTACCCTCTATCATAGGTTCTAAGAAAACGCTGAAATAACGCAATGCAATATAATAAATTATATTGTTTTCAGCAAACTCAGAAGAAATAATTAAAAAAAAAAATTAATAAATTATAGGAAAAATTTGTTTCTAAACATTCTCTCCCCACATTTTCTACTAGTCTTGCTTTTGGCGAAGGTCAGACCTTAGTAAGCATTTCGCTGAAAAATAATATTTCTTGCAAGCTCTTTTGCAACTAATCAAAGGAATTCTGGTTAAATCTGGAATAGTTCAAATAATTAACTGGTTTCCTTAAAACTCTCTTTTAACAAATTTATTTTCCTGGCTTATTTCACATAAATTCCATCATTCTTCCTCTTAACAAATTTATAGTTTCTTTGCCAAAAAATTCGAATCATTTGAACGCACTTGAGTTGTATAGAATATATTTGAAATATTAGCGCCAACGGACAGCTGTGACCGCAGACCTTCTGTGCGGTTCCTGACACCAATAAAAACGGAACACTTCAGAAGTGACGAAAGTTCATTGTATTGTGCTAATTTATATTGCATTGCTGTACATATTCAAATATGCGTATGCGAGTGTAGCCACGTACATTATATAGGTACATATGTATGTACTTTTAAAACTCGAAAACGGTTGAAGAAAAAATTATGTGAAACAGAATAATAAAATTATATATTTGTATCTGTTTATTAAAAATGTACATCGCGTGCGAGCAGTTCCTAATTGGTTGGGGTTTATTAAAATTAACAACAACAAATATAAAGAGAACGAAAATCGATGCGGACACTTCCTTCTGACGAAGTAAAATAAGGAAAACTAAGGCGTAAATGGAAAAGGAAACTACCCAGTAGGAAATTTTCTGAGTAGCGTAATATTTTTTTTAAAGACATGTCATTAATATATTTGGAAAACAATTTAATTCAATTAATTTTTGAAAAAATTACATATAAAAAAGTCAATTACTTTTGCTTGCTTGTAAAAATTATACCGATTTATGACCAGAGCCAAGCGAATAAACATCTGGAATCTAGTTTTTATATCATAACACAACTTCTTGATTTTTTACCTTAGTTAGATAAGCCTCAAATATTTTTCGGATATCATTTTTATTTATGAAGATCTGGACCAAAGTTAAAAAGCCTTATCTTAGGCTTGCGCCAAAAAGAGGATTAAAACGGTGTGATGGACATCAAAAGATGTTCAAAAGTGACAATCCAAGAAAGTTTTTGAAATACTTTAACCGTAGCGCCATCTATATGTCATATGTTTTCGGAAAGTTACTTTCTTGTTTTGAATGATCCGCAGTCCAGTTTAAGGCGTTATATGGGTTTACGGGTTTCAAAAATGGATTTTTTTATTAGCTTGTTAAATTCTACAACACCTCTAGAATATTGTCCTAAATTTGCAAGTTGATTCGAGTAATAGTTTTGGAGATACAGCCTTGAGAACTTGTGCGTTCGAGGTTGTCTTGGCTAAGTGCGCCATCTTTAAGCGCTTTTTGCTCGAAACTGTGTTTTTGAAGTTGGTTGGCAAGATTTCTCGATTGAAATGATTGATTCTCGATTCTCTATTTGAAAAAAAAATTTCGCTAAATTTTCATTTTTTTGTAAAAATGTCTGCCAAAAATCCAGTTTTCAGTTTTTTTCCCATCGTCTAAGTTCTAAGTTAAGGTGCATCTTTTTTCCGAGGGCTCATCGGAAATGACGTCGCAATGGCCGAGTTTAAATTTTTTTATTTTTATTTTTATTTTTTTTTCAAAAATTCCAGCATTTCATTGTTAATAGTGTATGTTTGTAACAACAAAAAATTCTGATAAAATATTTCATTTTTATATCAGAAAAAAATTGTTGAAAAAGGCTGCCGAGGAAACTCATATAAGCCTTTAACTGAAGCATCATATATCACCAATTAAGTTTTAGTGAAGTTTTAGTAAAGTTATTATTGATAACGCATATCGTGCCGAATGTGCGCGTTTCCTAACGGGTAGCTGCTTTTTTAACAAATTAAAATATTTTTACGGCAGATTTATATTGTCATTCTAACTTTATTGTTATTTTTTACAATCATTTTCTTTTATTTTTTTGCTTTGTGTTTGGAAGCTCGATTTTTGCTGTCGATTTTTGATGCAAACCATTTTCGTTGCTCTTGTTGCTTCACAATATGCATTCAAATGAGACACACACTCACGCACACGCATATAAACACACTTGGAAGCACATGACTTTGCTTCTGCTGGGCTTATTTTTGGTCAAAACTTTGTTTACATTTTATGCTTTTTTTGCACCAGAAACGTACGTCAGCACTCACACACGCACATGCATGTCGACTCGTAAATTATTGTGTTTTGTTGTCGTTTTTGGAGCGCATTTCTTTTTGGTCTGCAAAACACGTTTCAAGATCGAGGTAACTTCAACGAAACTAAAAATTTTACAAACACTTTTGCGGAAAAGTAAACAAAAGCCTCTGCAAAAATACCACACATACATACAAAAATACATGCGCTTCATTAAGGTCCAAGCGGCTGCCGCTGCAGCACGTTTATGACCAAAATAATGCGGCAAGTGTCATTGTTTCAATGCTGCCGTTGCTGTTGTTGCTGTTGCTACTGCTTATGTAGCAGTTTTGTGCCCATTGCACACTTGAAGCTGGTGCTTTTTATGCTTTTTATTCACTTTTATTAATGTTTAAGCGGATGTCAGTATTCTTATGATTTGCATAAACACACACACATATTTGTCTTAACTTTCTTTGCGTGGCGAGCGCTTGAGTGCCCCAAATGGCTTCATTAGCTAAGCTGAAGTTCACTGGAATTCTCGTTATCTGCAATGTTGGTGGAGAATTATTTCTTATTATATATATATATGTATGTAGATCTGATTCTTATTTATGAGTATTGCTACTAGTTTGGCTCCATTATGGGTTATAACTGCCGGAATTTAAATAAGTTTTTTTTTTTTATTTTTTTTTCACAATATAGTATGTGTTTGTTTGTCTTGGTGTCTTTGTACATCAATTGATCAATATTATTGAGGATTTAACTTATATTGAAGATTTGTGTTTTTTCATAAAGTGCGAAAGGTCCCAGTCTCCTTTAAATACTTGATTAATTCTAAGCTTCTAGAGATATTATTCAGATTCTGTTATTTCCAATATATTTTTGCAATACTTTTGAATTTACATAATGAACTGAAAAACCGAAAATTAATCCTGGAAAACCAGTTTTTAATTGTCGGATCCAAAAATCCAGAATTGTCAATCATCACCGTTTCTGAGAATTATTTGTGGAATATTTTCTTCAACGATTAGATTTTCATTTCTTGATTAGGTCTACAAAATCTACAATGAATCTCTCGTACCTTGCACAGGATATTTTAAGTTTGCCACAAAGTTCGAAATACCGAGAAGAAAATTTCGGGAGACCCTATAAAACATAGTATATACTTACATTGTGACAAAAAAATATCCGGAAAAGGTAAATACTCGTAAAACGGAAAATATTTAATTATTCATCAATATTTATTTTGCCGCCTTCAAAGCAATCCACATCTGATGTAATACACATGCCAACGATTTTTCCAGTTCTCGAAATACTTTCCATAAGCCCTTTTTTGGATGGCCGTCAGCTCCTTTAGCAATTTTTTTTATGTCTTCGATCGAATGAAATCGGGTTCCAGGAGCGGCAATTTCAGTTTGGGCAACAAGAAAAAATCACACGGATCCAAATCTGGTAAATACGGTGGTTGATCGATGGTATTCGATCACAATCGTACTGTTTTTTTTTCATACCCAAAATATCCACCAAATTCAATCGGACTCGCGAGAGATATCGAGCTCTCTTGCCATCTCTTTAACTCTTGCCTGATGACTTTCAAGTACCATATCCTTCACTTCTATTAATATATCAGCTGAAGAGGTCTAAAGTCGTCCAGCACGAAGCATGTCTTCAACGATCTCTCGACTTTGCAGGCTTTGTACCACTTGTAGGCTTGTTTTTTGAATTTATTTGTTGGAGATTGAATGTTGGCCGCGGCTACGTCTCAGATGGTCCAGCCGTTGAGTCAAATTTTCGATGACTCGTTTGAGCATTTCGAATGCTAACTGGCGAATGACAAGCGTTCCGAAGTGGGATTGTCCGCATAGAATTTACAGTCTACATATCCTCGACCAATCGACCGGCCCAAAACGTGAAATTATCTGCTGACCGAAGAGTTCTTTCAATAAATCCATTGGTCGATGCGATGTGTCGGAAGTGGCGCCGCCTTGTTGAAACCAAATGTCGCAGAGACCACGTGCTTCATTCTCAGGCATTAAATGTTCGGTTATCATGGGCCGATAACGGTCGCCATGGACGGTTGCGTTCTCACCGGCATCATTTCTAAAGAAATATGGACCGATGATTTCACCGGCCTCAAACCACACAGCTTTTGAATCTCCTCAGGTAACTCTTCGTCCCAAATGTGGCAATTTTGCTTGTTTATATACCCAATGAGCCAGAAATGAGAGTCATCGTTGAACAAAATTTGGTTCAAGAGCCCATAAAGGGAAGCGATGTAGTTTGTGAAGGTCGAGAGACTTCAGTTGTTGCACAAGTTGTATTTTGTACGCTTTCTATTTAAGATCGCAACGTAAAATGTGCCAAGTGGTTCCGTACGTTAGTTTGGTTTGCTGTGAACAGCGCCAAGTCGACTCTCCACGGTTTTCGTGAACACTCTCAGCTAGGGCTGCTATGTTTGGCAAGGCAAGGCAAGGCTGCTATATTTATTTGGATTTGATGGCTATTACCATATAGCTTCCCCGCAACGAAAGTTAATGGCTTTTCTTGTTTTAATTTTACATTTATTGTATTATCCCCGTTTGTTCTAAAAATGACACATTTTATTTTTGTAAAACTATTTTTTTTTTTTGGAAGTTTTTCCGAAATTTCATATTGCATAAAAATTTAATAGTTTACAATTATAGTTCTAAAAAGTTATTTTCATTTTGATTTTGATTTTAATATTCTAAAAAGTTTAGACATTAACAAATGTTGTACCTGTACAGATTAATACATTTTAGGCATGTAAAAATTTAAAAGAAATTTTTTTTTGTTAAAAATTTCGCTTTTAATACACTTTGAAGATACTTAAATATATGTATTACAAAAATCGAAAATTTTTATGATCTTAGTATTTATTTTTTTTATTCTACATTCTTAAACGAAATCGATTGTTGTTAGTCCATAATTGGACTAGACATATTTTTGGCGTTTTTGTACTATTATGGAACTAGTGCACATGCCACCAGTAACTGTTAATTGAATGCGAATTGCTCGTCCACACAAAACAGACTAGTATGGACCCAAGAAATACTAGTAATGAATTAGTTTCCAACATATTTATTTCACGGCAGGGTAACCCCTCTCTGTTGTCATGACTGCACGTGCCAGCTTTTCCAGTAGACCACTATAACTTCTCGCTTAACGAATACAATAAGCAATGGTGCCCAGTATTGCCATCTACGCGACCAATCAATAAAGTTATTTCCTTTACGAATACAATTAATTATGCCGGCGCATGCAAGAGCTGCTTCTGCTGCGGTTGGAAATGTTTTATTACAATTCGTAAACTATTATTAAATAAATTATTACTTGAATGCAAATCGCCTTACTAATTTACATAGATTTATGCAGATCTCTAGGTCTCTCTCAGCTATATTTATATTCACTTATAATTACCGTTTTTAATTTATTTTAAAGACAACTAACGGTTAAACCGCAAGCTGATGCTGCTTGCATAAGCTCAAGCACGAGCGACAGCACAACAAGCTGACATGCACTGCTATTGTTGCTATTGTTGTGCACGCGTAATGATGCCCAGCTTTGGTTGATTAAGTGCAGTCGCCACTGCAAAGCGTTGACCAGCGCTACAGGTGCCCAAGTGTCTGCATACTCAAGTAGATCCGCCACAAAGCGGTAAAATAGTTGACGTTGTAATTATATACTCGCCATAATTTTTAATAAATATGTGCATTTTCATTAATTTCACCGCTCAATGGATCATTATTGGTTGATGAATGAACTAAGTAAATACTGTTAGAAGCTGTGCTGATGTTGAATTGAGTTGGTGGCGTTGCGCTGCTTGACGCATCTTCGCTCGTCGCAAGTGCAATATTTTTACAAGCATGACAGTTATCCGCCTTTGTTGTAGCGCTTTTTGGTCTTTGATTTATTGTTGCTAGTAAAAGTATTAAAAGTTTAATTTGTTCACGCTTTAATTGAAACATGAAGCTGACAGTGCGCGAGTTCGTGTCTTAAGTCTTTTGTTTGTAGCTAGCAATAGCGCTGTGTCACTGAGCTTCGTTGAATGAAATGTAGCGTTGGGTGTGCAATGCTGGGCTTCGGTGGCGAATGAAGACTAGAAATTTATTTTTTTTAAGTTAGAATGTAAAATATGAAAAATAATACACTTACATTGGAACAAAAAAGCACCCGGAAGTTGTAATAAAATTCCCCGGGTAAATGATATTTAAAAAAATGTATTTTACTGGGTTCTTAATAACTGTGCCAAATATGAGCGCGATCTGTCAACGAGAACAGCTGCTTAAGTCGGTAAACCTAAGTAATACTTTGCGATTTTTTCAATAAATAAATATATCGAAGAAAGAATTTGTGTCAAATTTTGTGTTTCTGAGCAAATTTCGTGTGTGAAATCATTGTGAATGTTAAAAAAAACTTATGGCGATTCAGTTATTATCAAAAACACAAGATTATGGGTAGTACGAAGCCTTCAAAACAATCTAGAGATCTTGCCACGTTCTGGACGACCTTCCACCTCGTCAATTGATTAAAATAGTAAAAAAAGGGAGAGATATGTTGCTTGAAAGTCCTCAGGCAAGTGTTAGAGAGATGGCAAGAGAGCTCGACATCTCTCGCGAGTCCATTCAAGTAATTTTGGTGCATATTTTGAGTATCAAACGCGTTCTTGCTGATTTTTTTTTTCAAAGAGAGTACCGTGAACAGGTCTCTTTGGACATGCTTTATCGTGCGAATTCCGATCCCACGTTCAAGGAGAGCATTACAACTGCCGATGAGACATGGGTTTATGAGTTTGACATGCAAACAAGTCAACAATCGTCGGATTGGAGGGAAAAAACGAACCGAAACAAAAAAAAACTACGCCAAAGTCGTTCATAAATCAAGGTTGACAATGCAGCATCGCATCGAGCCAGGTTTCGGACCGAATTTAAAGGCAAAAACGCAATGAATACTATCGATTACATTCCGTATTCACCAAATTTGGCTCCGTGTGATTTTTGATTTTTTGTTCTCCAAAATGAAATTCCCACTCCGTGTATCAGTCGATCGATAAAACAAAATTCGCAGAAGAAGCTGAAGGCATCCCAAAAAAGGCTTATGAAAAGTGTTCTTTACAATTTCAGGGTACTTTTTTGTCATAATTTATTTTTGAATAGAAATTTGTTCCATGCTTTTTCATTGTTTACATTTCTTAGTCTTCTAAAGTATTTCATTCGATTCTTATATATTTGATTCTTATATATTTACTTGATATTTTATCTCTAGACACTTAAGTATATTTCTGTGTACTTAAATCCGTCTTATAGTTATTTGTATTCATATGCCTTATCTGTTTATTTACATTAATAATAAATTTAATGGTGTTTTTGGAACGATGCCGCACGCATACTTTGGCTTTACGAACACATGAATACATATATACGTACATATGTACATACATATAACCCGATATGGGTTGGCGTTGCTTTTCATAATGCGAGCGAATGTGATTTGTTGAATGTTTGAAACCTTGCCAAACGCCAGCTGCATATGCAATGAGCCTTCTGTTCATTTAGCATTCAACTTCGTATGCAGCACATAGCGTCTAATGCTTAACTCCGCCATCAGATCTGTGCCGCATTACCGGCTTTTTGTAGGCTAAGCGCGTAATGCGCGTAAATTGTTGAATGACCTCATGCACTTGAAAACTTTACAAGATTGTATGAAATTTTGCACGATTTGCGAACAGGCTAAACATAAACATATGCCCATAAAAAAATATTCTTTTTTGTTTATATATTTTAGGTGTTTGGAATTAAAATTAGACATAAATGAATTTTTTGTGAATTTTATTAGAAATTTTTGGTATTTTTATCGCGAAATAATTATGAGATGTGGAAGCATAATTTTAGATTTAATTTTCAGACTCATTTTGTTTATTATCTGTCTTCAATTCACACTTCTTGGACCTAGATAAGTGAAGTAAAATCCATATTTCTCACATGATCGGTTTTATATGCTGTGTTCTCGATTTGGAAAGACATCCAGTTTGCTCTTCTGTGCACCAAAAAGATTATTTAGAAACAATTACCATCTCTAGGACAACTACTGCAAACTGTCATGACTACTTTCAAAGCTTTAGAGTTATTTTAAAAACAATCTCTGGACTAAATTATAATTTACCTTCTTCGAAATTAAAAAAGAATAGCTTTTAAATACCTTAAAAGTCAGTTATACCCCACTAAGAAGTCCATTAGTCCAGAAATTTAAAAACATCGAAATTTTTTTTTATATATTCAAAGTTTCAAATTTCAAATTATTTTCAGAGATATAGGCATTTTTCTGACCCGGCATCCAAACTGGTTCGGCCGGAACGCGAAACTTTAAACGCGTTTTTCTAAAAACTGACTTTCGGAACGATGCCCACGATTTCTCAGGTTCTACTGGACCGATTTACTTGAAATTTTAATAGAGTCTTCTTTATAGGCTTGTCTATGGTTGGAACTAGCCCCATCCCAAAATTTTTATTTTTATTATTTTTAAAAAATTTGAAATAGTTAGAAATAGTGAGGGAGGGTTGAAATTATGGGCATGGTCACGTGGAAATTTTTAGAGACCCCCCACTTCGTCAGCTCATAACTTTTGAAATTTTTTACTTTTTTTAGTTTTTAATTTTTTTCTGTACTCTTCAAAAATTAATAAATAACTAATAAAAAAATGGATAGTAAAAATATTAATTGCCTTTTTTTACGACACTTTAAAAATTACCTGAAATTCATGCTTCTAAACTAGATTACCCCCTTAAATAAGATAAAATCAGTACTCTCTAAAATCCATTAGAGAGAGTGCCACTCATTATACTATATTCTCTAATTTAATTCTTTTAAACTAGTTAATTAAACGACTCCTCTCTCTCTCTCTCTCTCCCTTCAACAGAACCGAAACCGCTCGTAACTATCGGCAGTGCAACCGATGTGGAGACCGAAAATTTAGACGAAATCAATTTGAACACAACTATCGAAGAAACACAATCGTCCACAGACCTCTCGGCTGTTGCAGACAATATTGATCCGAATGCAAATCCACTCTGGTCAGATGTAAACAATCCGCCGACGGATTCTATACTTAGTCAAGCAGCCTCATCATTTTCGGCGCTACCATCGGTGGCATCAAGCGTGCTTTCGACTTTTTCTAAACGCATTTCCGAATATTCAGCCTCCAATAGCCGCGAGCGCACACCCACAAGTGATAACGGCAATTTAGCGCCACAGTTAGACATACAACCCGCGTATCTGCAGCAGCAGCAGTTCCAAACGCAACCGCCACAAGAGCAGCAACAACAACAACAGTATCCATATTACAATATCGCAGCACCGCTTGCACCACCGTCCGTCGACGCTGATTCCGCGAGCGTTGCTGCCACACCATACACAAGTGCCGTTAGCAGCGCAGCACCGCCGCCGGCAGCACCGAAATTTTATACGCCCACTGAGGTGCCTACTTTACCTACAGCACCTGGTGCAGCAAATCCACCACCACCTCCGGGAGGGCAGAATACCTATCGCTTGGCAGCGAAGAAGAAGTTGTACGCCCCCATACCTGGATTGTCGGAACAAACTGGTGGTGTTGGTGCTCCAGCGCCGGCAATAAATACCTTGAGCACTGCGACGCCATTACAGGGCATTCCACCACTGCCACCACAACCGGCAGTGCCAACCGATCCTCTAGGCAACCCACTACAAGCCTATCCATACGAGCCAAATTATTCACAAACTGAGTCGTACGCGCCGAAGCAGGAGGAGCGCAAAACCGGTGGTCTCTTTTCGAATATTAGCAGTTTGGTGCCAAGTGGCGTGCTTCAGAACATCTCTGGCTTGGTACAGTCCGCCACCGGAACTTTTACGCAAGGCACAAATAAATCTGAGGAGCCTTCGCTACAGTCGCAGTCGCACTACGGTATTTCGGGAGCGTACCAACAACCACCTGTAGAGCCTGCAAACGTTGGCGCAGCTCAATATTTTGGTGTTAGTGCAGTAGCACCTCCCGCCTCACAATTTTACCCCCCACCTGTAGAGGGTAGTCAGCCTTCAGCTGCATTTTTCGCACCACCCCAGCAGTCGCCACTGTTATCGCAACAACAACAACAACAGAGTTCTGCCCAAATCCAGGCACCACCAGTTCCAACAACTTCCCAACTATTTGCGCCACCTGCGGTCGCATCAAACCAGGCTGCACCACTACCGCCACCTACTGCAGGATTTATATCGGGTCCACCCAAAAGTGCCACGCCGGATTATAGCAAACAACGTCCATCCGCATCGACAACCCCAATCACATTCTTCGATCCTACAAAACAACCGTCCACACCGGCTTCCTTCTTTAGTGGCCCACAGCAACCAACTGTTAACCCAACGCCAGTACCTTCAACCGATAATTCGAATTTATTAGCTGGTCCAGCACCGCCCTCAAATATTGTTGCCCCTCCACCGGCAGCAGCAGTCCCCTCTGCAGTTGTTCCCACATTTGATTCAACACAAAAAGTATTCACACAATTTCAACCACCATCATTGGTTGAGCCACCGACTCAACAAAATTTAACGCCGACACCAGCGCAGTTGTTCCAACCACCTACTTCAACTGGTATACCATTATTACAACAAGGAACTGTTGGACCAAGTATTCCCACACAGTTGCCAACAGCTTCAGCAGCGGTTAGTTTTACTCCGCCGCAACCCGTCAACACACTTCCTCCGCCTGCAGCTTCAGCACCTGTTTCCAACAACCAAACTCCTCTTCCTCCAACAGCCGGTGGTACAACTTCATTTCGTTTACAGAAGGGTACGCGACTCTATAAGAGTCCTTTGACCTCCGCTGAGACTGCACCAGTTCAAATACCGACTGGCATAGCTCAGCCTCTTGCTCCTCCAACAAACTTTTACAACCCATTTGGGTCTCCTGCGCCAGTTAGTACACCAAGCGCTGTCGCTGCACCACCAGTCCCATCTGTAGTACCCAGCTATTTCATCGCTCAACCTGCAGAGTCTAGTGTCGGGCTCTTTGCCGTTGATAAAGCAGAACCCGTCCTTAATAAAGACGTTGTAATTCCGGAATCACAACAATTGTTTGCTAATGTTAATGCGAATCTTGTTAAACCTGAAGAACCACAACTATTCCCTGCTCCCACTACTGCAGAGCACATAATCCCAGAAAGTACTATTGCACAGTCTTTAACAGCGGAAGACTTGGGAGCAATAATTCAACAACAAACTATTGAACCGGAGATTCTCCCAGCCAGCGATTTAGCGACTGAAGACAATTCTGCCACACCTGAGCCACCGTCTCTAACTAAGGAACAAGGTGAACCGCTGCACGAAGCTATAGATCAGCTCTCTTTAAGAGATCAGCCACTGGAGAAAAATAGTGAACAAGATTTCCAACTTCCTCAGAGTGTGCCAGCATCTATTGGAAAAGGAATTTCCGAAAGTGTACAAGGGTCCTCATTATTTAATCAACAGACTTTCCATCCAGACTACCCACATACTGTGGAACCTAATTTATCTGAGCCTCAAGAGTCACAAATTCAACAAGAAACTCAATCTAAGACTAGCACACCCATTGAAGAGCACCAGACAGCTGTAAATAAGTCAGAAGACTCAATTCAGCAACCTATTCTCGAATCACAGAATCAACAATTTGAACAGACACCAGTTAAAGAAACCGAACTACAAACTGCGAGTTTACCTTTCCAAGAACCTCATCTTACCAACCAGCAAACCTCACTACACCCACCAACGTCCAACCATCCTCCAGCAGTAAATCCACTATTGCCACCAAATCTGCCACACGTCAATCGACCACCAACACAAAGTCAAAACTCCAATCCTTTCCGTAAAAACGTTGAAGCCTCGCCATTTGCCTCGATTGTTCAGCCACAACACGAGACCCAACCGAAATTAGCGAACTTCTTTGCCGATGCGCTAGGCGTTGCTGGCTCTGGAAAAGCCGAATTCAATATATTTACGCCGTCACAACAGCCCCCATTGGCCAGCACCACTGAGCCTCAACTGTCCACCATACCGACTGCAGATCCAGTGCAAACTCCTGTAGCCCCTGCTATAATTCCCGCTCCTGCAGTTCCTTCTGCGGTACCAAGCGCAGCTGGCTTTTTCGGCTTCGTCGAACCGTCACAATCGAACTTCTTTCAACCCGCACCAGCGCAGCAAACAACCGAATTCCCATCACTACCGCCCCTTAGCGGCATAGCGCCACCACCGCTCGCGAGCGAAGCGCCAAGTGCAATCGAGCCGATTCCACAAACCCCGCTGGGTATTCCTCCACCAATTGGCTTTGATAATATTCTGCCACCAAATCCATTCGCATCAACGCCATCCGCAAATCAAGTACCAACTGCGCCGCCTCTAGCGAGCGCCGACATCGGTGTTTCTGTCGCAGAAGCGTCTGTTTCTACAGACCTTCAGGCATCTGCTCTTACTGGTGGCAACACTGAAACGCAGCACTCAGAAGTTGTAAATTCATTTTCGAATTATTTCAATCAAACATCAAATCCAACAACTGATAATAAACAATTACAAGCAGAACAACAACAACAGCAATTACCGCAAATTGTGCAACCAGCTGCAATCGTGCCCTCTTTGGCGGATACTAGCTCTTCCTCCGCGAACTTCTTTGATACTTTTGCGCCCCAAGCAACACAATTGCCAACGGCAACTGACGGCAATTCGTTAGCCACTCAACAGCAGACAATTAGCCAATCGAACGAAGACCAACGCTTGCAGAATTTCTTCAACAATCCGCCGCAACGCGAAAACAACGCCGGTGTAGGTGATCTCGGTTACGATTTAGTGCACAGTGGTCTGGCCGTGCGCCATTTGGGCTCAGTCACATCCGTCTCGAATTTGGTAGAGCCGCCCTCATCTTCGTGCTCAGAGTTTTCCGAGTTGAATAACAGTAACGCGAGCGCGCGTATCTTGCCAGCTGAGCTGCAAAGCAGACGTAACCCTGACAAAAGCATTATTTTTGCAGAGACAGAACAAGAAGTGTTGCCAGTAGCTGCTGAAACCAGGCAGGAAATACCAACAGCAGCGGAGCCAATAGAAATTGTCGACACACCGCTTGAGTCCACAGTCGCAAACTCTGTTAGCGAAGTGCCGTTGGAGAAGCACTACGAAGATTTGCCAGAGGAAGTCTTACGTGAACTGAGAATGGCTAACCTGTTGACGGGAGAAAAGGCCGCAGCTTCGGCACCGCCAGTGGCTGTGGTAAGTTTGACGACAGGGTCTTGTTTCGTTTCATAATCGCAATAAATATTTCTCTTTTGTAGCCCTACTCACCGGCAGTCAAGCATTGGTTTTACAAACGACCATCTGGCAATAATAAGTTCATCTGGACACCCTTTAGTCACTATGACTCTGCTTTGCTGGAAATCACATTAACTATGGGCAGTAAGTCCAACCAACTAAAATAAATCGAGTAAGAAATAACTCTCGCTCTCTCTTTCACTCTCACAGGCAATGCGCCGAATATTGTCGCCGTCGAGGGTGGACGTTACGATGTCAATATAAGTGAACGCACCAAAACACCTGTCTACTGGGAGAGCACGCCGATTGAGGTCAGACGCTGCTCATGGTTCTACAAGGGCACCGACTCTAAAATGGTGCCATATGAGGAGTCCATAGCCGATCTGCTTGAAAATGAGTACAAGCAGGCGGTTGAGAGCGGCGAGTGGCATAAAAAGATCGTGTTGTCTATGAACGAGCAGGTGACATTCCACGGACCCACAGTGATCGTACACTTCCAGCAGCAACAATCCAGCGATGCCTGGGGTGGCACTACAGTGAGTTAAATTTGTGGAGCAGATGCGTTGAACAAAGATTTGATAATATATTGTTTTCCATATCAACAGCAAACGACGACACGACCTCGTGTGGTGAAACGTGATCTGGAGGAATTCAGTATTGAACAGGGCGAGTCACAACGCGTTGATCACTTGCTGCTCATGGTGCACGGCATCGGTGATGCATGTGATCTGAAGCTGCGCAGCGTGGATGAAGTTGGTGAGTGGATCAAACCGCCTTTTTCCATTGCATTCCGGAAAATATTTAGCGTTTTCTTAATATTTCTTTTTAGTTGACGACTTCCGCAACATCGCCCAGGCTCTGGTGCAGTCACACTACAAGAATTCAACAGAGATGGGTCTAGTTGGTCGCGTTGAGGTGTTGCCCATTTCATGGCACAGTCACTTGCATTCGGAGGAGATGGGCATTGACGAGAAGCTACGTTCGATTACCTTGGAGTCTATACCGAAATTACGTAACTTCACCAACAACACATTGCTCGATGTGCTCTTCTATACAAGTCCGAAGTATTGTCAGAAGATTATGAATACTGTGGCGGCATCGATGAATGAAGTCTACAACAAGTATCGTGAGCGGCATCCCGATTTCAATGGCGGTGTATCGCTGGCCGGACATAGCTTGGGTTCGTTGATACTCTTCGATTTGTTGTGTCATCAGAAGGCACCAAAGGAGAGTGAAGAGCAGAATATGGTAAGTTTATTTTTGCCGTTACTCTCATAAAACATGGCTGAAAGCAAAAGCAAAGTAACCGAGGAAACAAACCTTGGTCGCATTTAAATCTATACCAAACCAGTTACGTGGATTCGAAAATCCTGCGAGGGACTTTTTTTCGGCTGACGAAATTGCAATTTTTAACCGTTTAAAGCCGTGGATTTTGCTTCATAAAAGTTAAAGAGGTGCTTTTCTTTGCAGGAAAACCCCGATCAGCTTGGTGGCAGTCCCATGGATGCTAGCAACGATGACGCGAGCGTCACCAGCTATACAATGGGTCCCGCTGGCACTGGCCAACCATTTATACATTATACACAGCTTAACTTTCAACCGAAGAAATTCTTTGCATTGGGTTCTCCCATCGGTAAGTGTCGCATTTAATGTATTGGTTCTTATCCTTTATTATTGCTCGGTTATTTCTTCGTTAGGCATGTTCGTCACAATTCGCGGCATTGACAAATTGGGTGTAGACTTTCGTCTGCCAACTTGCTCCGGCTTCTACAATATATTCCATCCATTCGATCCGGTTGCCTATCGCATCGAAGCGCTGGTCAATCCAGACTTGAGCGGTGTGCGACCGGTGCTGATACCACATCACAAAGGCCGCAAACGCATGCACTTGGAGTTGAAGGAAACGATGACCCGCGTCGGTGCCGATTTGAAGCAACGCTTTTTGGATACATTCAAGAATACGCTGGAGAGTGTTAGCTTCTTGGGCGGCAGTTCGGCGCGGAGCAGTCGTGAGGCGGAAGAGACCATGTCCAAGGAAGTGGATAAGGTAGGTGCAGCGGGTTTGGTTAAATATTTTTACTTAGCGAATGAGTAGGCAAACGCTATAAGCATATTCATAAAGAAACGTTTACAAACGCCAAATCGTTTAATCATTTCTATAGGTCTTGAATATGCAAATAGACGCAGAGAAACATAAAAAGGCCAACTCAACCGAAGATCAACCTGGTTCATCGCAGGGCAACACAGATGCGTCGCGTACGCGTTCAGATTCTGTTTCGACATCGCAATCCGATTCCGAAATGGTTGAAATTGATTTTCCGCTCGGAAAATTGAATGACTCCAAGCGCATCGATTATGTGCTGCAGGAGGCACCACTCGAATTCATCAACGAATACATATTTGCACTGGGTGCGCATGTCTGCTATTGGTACGTGACGTCTGTTGCTGCATCAAGACTTCACTTAATATTTTCATGCTTCTGTCATTGCAGGGAATCCGAAGACACGATACTCTTTGTCGTGAAAGAGATCTACACCGGTCTGGGCATTAGTCCCGACAATCAGGTGCCACAGCAGACGATGACAATTGAGCGTCCGAGTTCGAGAAATAGCAACCCGCTATCATCTATCAGCGAGAAGCGTTGACTCATTTGACGTCTTTAAATATTTGAGCGGAGTGATGATTAAATAGTTTAAAGTTAGTCTTATAGATTCAATAGTGCAGCGTCATAAATTTACACCCAAACTTTTTCGATTTCGTGCTAAAAATTGAAAACAAAATTCCATTAAAAGTTACTGTTAACCATTTTAGTTTACATTTTCTTTAGTATTTATTCTTGTACTAGGAGAGATACCCAAATTTGTATTAACCTTGTGGCTACCTGCACTCCGTCTTCTGTATAAAGCAAATACATCTAATTTAGCTCTAATAGTTGTTGTTATATATTAATCGCTTATAAAACTACTTACTGACATGCAAAAACAAAATAATCATACGAAGTAATTTTTTAACTTTTTTATTTTATTTTTTTACTAACATTGTATGTACTTGAAATTTATGCGAATTGAGCTTTGACACAATAAAGATCATAAATATAAATGTAAAGCTGTTGTTTAATGAAATAAATAAACCATTTTGATCCCACTTGCGAATGCCTTGAAAATTTTCGGTTTCCCAAAAGCTTTTTTTTTATTTTACTTAAATACTTAAAATAATATTAACCAAAAAAAGTCATAACTTCTGCAACTCACTGCTTCTTCTTATTCTGCTTTGCGGCTGTTAGATTTATTGACGCTCGTCTGATTAGTGTTCGAAGCTGCAGAAATTCCTTTTCCATTTCGTCCTTTGCCATTCTTCTTATGTTTTTGTACATAGAAATGATTAAGCTTTAGTTTATTCTCGTCAATAACAGCTAATTCGGATTGTGTTAGTCCGTTAACAATGTTGCCGATTATACTGACCTTTAAACGAAAAGAATTTTTGATAAGAAATAGCAAAGTAGCACTAACAAACCAAAGTGAAACGAAAATTCATAAGACCGGTGAGTTGCTGCAAATTTCTACTATGCAAAATAGTGGTTTAAATAACACTTTTCTTGTTCGTTTTTACATCCGTTAATTTCTCTGTAATATAATAAATTCCATCTTTCTGTTGTATCCATCCATGAGTTTATCTGTTCGTTTTTGAGTCCATTCATACATCAAACTCCTCTTCGTCGTTTGTCCGGTGCCTTCCTCCATTCGTCTATCCATTCGTTTACATCCATGCATTCACCTTTATGTCCTATCATCAATCCAACAGCCGTCCAGTTGTTCGTTCATCCGTCCAGCTACACATCAACCCGTCGATATAATGTCCACATATTTCCCATAAGTCGTTCAGTTCATTTGATCATTCGTCCACTCTTCCATTTGTTTTATCGTTCGCCCATCTGTTCGTCCGTCTCCGTTAGTCAGTCCAACCATCCGTCTAAATTTTCGCCAATCCGTCCAACTGTTTGTCTATAAGCCCATCTGTCCAACTGATTCTCCATTGTCCATCTGTTCGTCCATCCATTTGTATGTCCGTCCAACTTTTCGAATGCCATCATCCGTCCAGCGACACATCTACCCGTCAATATAATGATCCATAGCCGTCCACATATTTCCCGTAAGTCTTTCAGTTCATTTGATCATCCGTCTCTTCCATTTGTTTCATCGTTCGCCCATCTGTTCGCCCGTTTCCGTATGTCAGCCCGGTCATTCGTGTAAAAATTCGCCCATCAGTCCAACTGTTTGTCTATAAGCCCACCTGTCCAACTGATCCTCCATTGTCCATCTGTTCGTCCATCCGTTTGCATGTCTTTCCAACTTTTGGAATGCCGATTTTTCTATATTTTTGTTTGCCCGTCCATCTGTATGTCCATCCATTCATTCGTCTGTCTAACTTTTCGATTGCTGTTATTCGCAAATCTATCTAACTGTTTGTCTATGAGTTCATCTGTCCAACTGATCCTTTATTGTACGTCTGTCCGTCCATCTATTCCTTCATCCGTCCACTCTTCTATATTTTTGATTTCCTATCCATCTGTCCGTCCATCCATTCCTTCTTCCGCCCAACTTTTCGAATGCCCGTTTTTTTACTCCTCCGTCCGTCTATCCAAATTTTTAATTGTCCGTTCGAGAATTCATTCAATGAACAATCATTCACTATTTCTTTCATCCGCTTCTCGACTTATTCTCTTATTAATTAAGTCGTATATTACAATTTTGGTTTGTCTACTTTATGATCCCTTCTTTTGTTAGTCATAATTGGTATATTCTAATTTTCTTAAGAAAAGTTGATCATACAAATGGCGAATAGCCCGATACAACGAACTTGAGGTCGAAAAATGGCGTAATCAAATCAAGCCACACCGGCTTCACCTACATACAATCTATGTTCCTATTTTAACAAAGAATAGCGCTTGCTGAGATCTGTTCCTCATATGTCCATATGTCGTCCTTTCCTCAAAAAATTAATTCAAAACTGAGCAGTATCATTTCCTAGCCTTAAAAACCGCTTAGGATCTCCGTGAGACCGTTTTTCATGTTTAATAAAATCATTGTGATTACTTACATCAATTTTGGACCAATTCTTGACATCTCCGAAAGCATCCTTTCGCATCGCCAATTTGGCATATGCTTGCAATTGTGTTTGTGGACAAGATTCGATGCCACCAATCCTTTCGGCGGCCGCTCTAACATGCAAAGAGACATACATGAAGCTTCAAATGAAGCACTAAAACTCCGAAAAAGTCATAAAATTACTTGAAAGCATCCGCATGCATGCGCTCAATGTCGCTTTCATTCAGATGACAGACGATTTCGCCCATCGAAATTAAATCATACTCCGAATATGTGTCCGGTCCCTTGCCCAGCCACTCGTAACGCACTTTGCTGGCAATCAACTGCATCTGTTCGTCGTTAAAACCGTTGCTCGTGTCGTTGCTCAATGTGTGCACCCCACCGAAGGCCTCCACTATCTCCACACGTGTCATGCTGATATTGGACAGCTCCATTACGCTGATAGCAGGTAGCACCAAACGTATCTTGCCATACACCTCTGCCGGTACATTCTCGACGCCATCGAAAGCCTTCCGAAAGTATTATGAAATACAGCTATTTGTGCTTAAATACATATATACGGAAGTGGCTGTGTGTGCTTACAATTTTTATTAGGCGCCACACATTCTCACTGGTATTGACCGATATGCCCTCACTGTTGGCCACACCTAGACAGGGCTCCAAGCTCGCCCAGTCGGTATTAGTAATATCCTTGTCCTGCAGCAAAACTTGACAATCGTAATTCTGTGCATTCAGCAAACACACGTTGCTAAAAAAGAGTCCGTAGAACGCCGCCAAATATTTAAGGCCAAACTGCATTTTGCGGAATTCGGCAGGAGAATGTAAAACTTTGTGCATTTTGCCTTCAATTTGCATTGAGGAGATGTATGCTTGTATAGACAAACTAGTATGTGCGTATAACGGTCACGCCAATCAAATGTTTGCTTTGAGTGATGCGTCCAATTTTAAGAGTTCATGGGTGATCAATTGAAAATTAATAGAGCTTTTAAAAGCTCATTTGCAAATCGAAGTTGAAAAATGTTACGTATACGCTACCTACCAATTTCACTTCAAATTATTTACCGCAAATTCTATACACGTATGTATTGAATGGCCAAACACAGTATTTTCTTTTAAAGGGACGTTGGGCAGAAAATGCGGAAAAGCAAATTCCAAAATCGTACTTTTAAGCCATACCGTACTCACATTAAGCATCGATGGATCATTTTCAATTATAAAACGTATTTTCAGCTTGTCGAAAATCCATCATGCGAGATTGCTGCGACTGAGACTGAAAATCTACATGTGACATCAGATGTAGACATCATTCATCATATAAAAAACTACTTTCCTAAAGCTTTAATCCGATTATCTTCGAGGACCTGGAGTCTTACATCGGATTCCTTAGCAGAAACCGCCTATATTCTCGCTTCCTTTTCACTCTTTGGTGTCAATTGGAGATTCCAAGCGAAGCCCGACTTCTCTTCACCTAGTCTTTCCAACAGAGTGGAGGTTTTCTTCGGCTTCCTCCGGCGGGTATTGCGTCGAATACTCTCAAATTGTTTTTGTCCATCCGTACGACGGGACCTAGTCGGTGAAGCCGCTGTCTCTTAATTCGCTGAACTATGTCGTCGTATATCTCATACAGCTCATCGTGCCATCATTTGCAGATATTCACCGTGCCCAATGCGCAAAGGACCATAAATCTTTCTCAGAACGTTTCTCTTGAAAACGCGTAACGCCGACTCATCAGAGGTTGTCATCGTCCATGCCTCTGCACCAAATAAAGGACGAGAATGTTGAGTGACATGTAGGATATTAGTCTTTGTTTGTCGAGAGAGAACTTTACTTCTCAATTGCCTACTTAGTCCGAAGTAGTACCTGTTGGCATGAATTAATCTGCGTTGGATTTCGAGGCTGACGTTTTTGTTGCAGTTAACGCTGGTTCCAAGATAAGCGAAATTATCTACTACTTCGAAGTTGTGGCTGTCAAAAGTGCGACGACTATTTGTTTGACGACAGAAGATATTTCGTCTTGCCCTCGTTCACTACCAGACCCATTTTCTTTGCTTCCTTATCCATTCTGGGGAAAAGAGAACTAACAGCGCTGTTGTTGAGGCCAATTATACCAATATCGCCAGCAGCTGTACACTCTTATAGAAGATGGTACCTTCTTTGCTTAGTTCTGCAGTTCGAATTTTTTTCTCCAAGAGTCAGTTGGAGAAGTCGGTTTACACTGGAAGCAAAAACTTGGCTTGAGTTCAAAAAAGTTGATATAATATTTATGGTTGTCCGTAAAGTGAAGTTGTTCGAGATAGACGGCACTCTACAGAGAAAGCTCTGTGTAAAGTGTGTTCGATGCGCTCTATTGCAGAAATCGATGGAAGTAAGCAACAGTCGGCTGAAAAGTTTATTGCGGCTGTATTTTGAAATGCGCATGGAATCACTTTTATTGCACTAGCTTGAAAAAGAAAGTACCATCAACAGTGACTATGACATAGCGTCATTGGACCATTGGAAGGACACAATCGCTGAAAGACGGTCGCATTTGAAGAAAAGGAAAGGTCTGTTTAACTGAAGACAATGGTACCGTGTCAACAAGTCAGTGAAATAGATGGCAAATCCAATGCATTAATTGGAGATTGTGACTATTTCGCTTCCGCAGATCTCAAAGAATGCTGCTGGCCGAAACTCTCGAATGAACAGGTGAAGGCCGAATCTAAGGCCTATTTTGAAGCATAGGACCAAGTCGGTTTACAAAATGGTATCGAATATGTTGGAAGGTCGCAATAATTAGTGTATCACCCTTGAAGGGAATTATGCTGGTTTAAAAAGCGAATTTTGCCTAAAAAATTTATTTTACTATGGTCAGCCAGGGCACTTATTCAATTAACCTGTTATACTATATACGAACTGTAAAAATCGATGGAATCACCAACGATCTAAAGTCTTTCATATAGCATCCAACATGTTCTAACCCTGAGGTATTAAATCATAAGGCTTAGAAGTATTTTTGCCAAGCTTAAAAACAATAGTCAATCTTTCGGTTAGCAAATAAAGTAATCGTTACCTCCACTTTCACATATTTTATTTTATTAATAATATTTGCTATGATTTATTAACATAAACATAATTTTTTATATTATTACTTAAGTAATATTTATATGGATTAATTAATTTTTCTAATACAATGTGTCTTTAACTAGATCAATTTATTTAGATTTTAGACTATGAAAGCGTTATTTCCTAAATTTAAAGTAATTAAAAGTTAGTTAGCTTATTAGTAATTAAATTAAAGAATTATAAAAAAATAAATAAAATAAAAGAGTTTATAAAAGCATTAACAATGAATTTGACTAACACACTCTCATACTTCTATACAACCATTCAACAATTTGATCTGGAATTGATATTTACACTTTACATAAACATCGTTAACCCCCTGAATTCAGTAAGAATAGCTTACTTTAATACAAATTACATAACTAGAAATGAGAGATTAGTTAAATTTATTTTTAGCTATGACCTTAAATGAGCTCACTCAGAGCAGAATTATGAAAGAGTAATTGCTCAAGCACCTCATTTTGAGTAGCAGACACTGATGAGTACTCCAGTTATGGTACTCGAGACCTCTAACTCTCGTTTGGATTATCTCATAGTAAACGATGAAAACTATTTGTCAAACGAGGTTTCGGGGAGAGAAAATGCCATTAAAAAATCGATAGGCTTCTCCACTTGCATTTATCATTGTAACGCTAAAAAAGTCGTTTTGCATTTCTACATTAAATTCTAACTTATTTTTTCTATGTATGAGAATAAATATAATAAACAAATATGTACCATTTTGGTCGACCACTTTATTGCCATTTTTCCACTAGAGACATTATTCCATCAGTGTAAAACTTTATCGTGGTTATACTCGGCTATAAGAGCTGCAACAAGTAATTTTCACAGGCTTCTCTTGAAGCCAACATTTACTGAATTAAAAGAGTTCTGCATTGACCGTAAGACAAATGGTATTCCGATGGTGCAAGGCTATTATGGTCATATGCCATTAAAGACTTCCCAGACCAAGCTCTGCACACGTTGTTGCTCAAGTCATCAGATGATGTGTGTGACGTCGTAGCGTCGATAGTGGACTGACATCCTTTTGCAATCCCACAAACACTCAGCGATAACCGATTATTTCTGAGGCGTCATTGTATCGGACTATGCGACCATATGCGCTTGCAGCAAGACGGTTCCATATTCCACACGTTTATCACAATCAAATTATCGAAAATAAAGTTTAGTGAACGTGTTCTCTCATGTAATGTTTCACTCATCGGCCGTTTTAGTGCTGAAGACTATCGACAACTGGGTTCAACGTCTAGACTCTGATCAAAACCGTTTTGTTTCACTTAAAATACGATTGATAGCACTCTTATCGACTAACCAGTTATATACTGATTGGAAAGTATTTAGGATGCTCGATTAGTAAGTTGAATAGAATAGACCTTCAGCTCTGTCGAGCGCATTATGGTATTCTGTGGATTTGGTGTGAATATGCAAGTAGAAGAAAAGCATTTTTGACGTTTTTAGGAGGCAGCTGAAGAGAGTGTTTATTCTTAAGGCCCAATGTATCTTAATAGATATTGCTTGTTAACAATATGCCTATTAATCGATGAATGATAGCCTCACTATGTAGATGATATTTGAGAACTTTCTGTGTACCTTTCAATGGAGCAGAGAGGCTGCAACCTTAGACAAAGCTTCAATAAAGCATTTAATTTTCGAAATATTAATCGCGGACCGAATAATTCCAAAAAAGCCTTAACCATTTTGTAGATTTGGTGCAAGCTACTGCGAAACTGTGTTCAATGATGACCTCGATCTTTAATTTTGACTTTACTCCAATCTGAGTACATTTCTTCGTATTTTAAAACTTATCGTCCACCAGATCGCCAATACCGTCCACGCTGATGTTCAGCGATAGTGGCTTGTCTAGCGACAACAAAGAGGGCGGCGATTTGGTTTGATCATCTTCGCCGCATAAGCTAAACGAGGGCAAATCTAAGCTCAGCGCGCTTGGATGCTGGGAGCTATGCAGTTGACTGGCGCTGTGCATAAGATGTGATAGACTTGAGTGTTGTAGATGATGATGATGATGTTGGTGTTGTAATTGGTGCAGCTGATTGTGTTGTAAAGCATCGTGTTGTTGTTGCTGATGATGCAACAGTTGCATTTGATCATCGTTTTGTTGCTGTTGCTGTTGATGTTGCTGATGTTGCTGGTGGTGCATTTGTTCCAGCGGTGGATGCACGACCACACCACAGCCATCCATCGCCGGGCCGGTTTCAAATGACAAACCGGGCCCCAGATGATCCAGTGACGGCTTATCATCCATTGTCAGCGCCTGATCCAAATTCAGAATGCATTCGGCCTTGAAATTATCAATTGTAAATTGATCGACGTTCAGAAATTTCATTTCGTCATAAGTCGAATTCGTTGTTGCATCCAGATCTAGAGACGTGTTAAGGCCACCGCTAAGCAGGCTCACGTGATTACTCAGACTGGTATTGTGATGGAGATGGCTGCTTTGCGGATCCGCCATATTGCTGTTATTATTATTATTGTTTGTAATAATTAAGGGAGGCGGCGTGTTTGATTGCGTCAGCGTATGCGACATGCTGGACATTGTACTCGTGGGCGGATAAGTTGACCACTCCATGGAGACGCCGCCGCCACGTTCCAGTTGATCGATATTGAGATTGAGAAATATATTTGGTGACATACGAGATGGGGATAAACAGCCGGCGCCGAACGGTGCCTTCGGCTCATTGTCCAACGAATTTGCGGACTGGGGCGGTGTGTCTGGTAGTAAGGTGGTGCCTGTAGGTGCAAAGAAATGTAGCTGCAAATCAATATATTGTGGTTTGCAGAAGACCTCACCTAAGGAGTTGTCCAGCTGTGCGATGGCGTTTTCATCCGCATAGGTGGTCTGCGCGCCGAGACCATCTTCGGTGTCTGGCAGATTGCCACCCGGCGCATCGTTACCGACTTTCTCCTGCTTGCGCCACTTGGCACGCCTATTCTGAAACCAAACTTGTACACGCGCCTCGGTAAGATCGATGCGCACCGCCAGCTCCTCGCGAAAGAAGACGTCCGGGTAGTGGGTACGCTGGAAGGCGCGCTCTAGCTCTAGCAGCTGCAATGAGTTGAATGTGGTTCTGCAATGAAAAGGTAAGAAACATATGAACAAGGGCGGCGCAAAATGGCAAGTGAGAGTCTACACTGTGTTTTTTGCTTTTTGTGTTACCTACAGTGGCGTCTTCAACATAAGCACGCAAATGACACAAAATTCCCTACCCGCCAGAGCAGAGCCCACTATAGTTTGGTCATTGGTTGTTGTTTCTATCTATGTACTTGTCGATTTCGTCGTGTTGTATTACTGTCAGTTGGTTCAATGTACTTGTTGTGCTTCGCCATAATACTTAGTCAGTCGGTCACTTGGAATTTATTTTTTGAAATTTTTATTTTCCTCGTACTCTTCTTTTAGATTTTGCTTTTGCTTTTCTACTTTTGTCATTTCTTCCCACCACCAATATTTTCCTCTAATCCTCGATGGGTAATCACTGGCAAAGAGGAATTGTGAAACATGTGAAAATATACATATACGAAGCCTAAACGCTTTCTACGCTCTTCTCTTATGACCATATATATACCAACTAAGATTTTAGCTTTTGGCGTGTTTTCGTGCTGCGTTTAGGAAAGTGGAGAAAATATGTAACAATTCATCACCATCGTCAGCGCAAAATCCCTTAGACATGATGTAATCATTGTATTTCTATATAAGTATGTATGTTTAGCTAGTTCTTTTCAATATCGATTTTAGGGATTTGTTTTTATTTCCACAACTTTTTATACACATATATACATATGTATATATTATTTTCTTTATTTATTGTTGACAGAAAATAATTCATAAAATTAATCCTAAACCATATGTCAATATATTCAAAGCCCGATTTGAGTTCAAAAATAGAAAATAGGTCCCGAATAAATAATAGTGTAAATAGTGTGTTTTACGATTTCCGATCAGTGGTACATAGAAACCTGGTTTGCTATATTAAAGGTCAAGTATGTTTAACAGATTGCCTGGGTAGATAAAAGCGTGAGAACTGAGAGCCCTTCGTCTGAATTTGATGCTGTACTTATTGGAATTACTATGTATATTTTTAGAAGGAGTGTTCTGTATGAGGTCAGTCTCCGAAACCGAGAGACATATATAAACAAGAAATTAACTTAATTTCTAGAATTTGTTGTCATGTTTTGGATTTATTAAAAAACTGCAATGTCTGCCAAAATTCTCATTCCCATTAGTCATTATATATTGAATGGCTGAGCCAAAAAGTACCAAATATGTCAGTATATCCGACAAATTTCGATCAATCATTGAAATATCTGTTTAAAAAAGTCCATATATCTAAATTTGGTATCTCCGCAAAACTAATACGGCTGTGTAAATTGACGTTGAGCAATACCAAAACCTCGGTCAGGAACGTGAAGAACTTCTCCGAGCTTTTCGACACCCAACGAGGTTTCCAACAAGACGAAATATCTCCTGTCATCAAGCAAACTGTCATCGCACTTGCGACTTGGCCCCAACGTCACTGGCACGTCATAATTTTGAAGTCGTAGAGAATTTCGATAATTTCCTCTCTCGACGAACAAAAGCCAAACTCTATAAGTCGCTCATAATTCCCGTCCTGCTATATGGTGCAGAGGCTTGGACGATGACAATAACCGATGAGTCGACGTTGCGAGTTTTCGAGAGAAAAGTTCTGCGAAAGATTTATGGTCCTTTGCGCGTTGGCCACGGCGAATATCGCATTCGATGGAACGATGAGCTGTACGAGATATACGACGACATTGACATAGTTCAGCGAATTAAAAGACAGCGGCTGCGCTGGCTAGGTCATGTTGTCCGGATAGATGAAAACACTCCAGCTCTGAAAGTATTCGACGCAGTACCCGCCGGGGAAGCAGAGGAAAGGAAGACCTTCACTCCGTTGGAAGGACCAGGTGGAGAAGGACCTCCTTCGCTTGGAATATCCAATTGGCGCCACGTAGCGAAGAGCAGAAACGACTGGCGCGCTGTTCTTGACTCGGCTATAATCGCGTAAGCGGAGTCTACGCCAGTAAAGAAGAAAAGATAATTTCGATAATATCTTGGAACCATTAATAACAGCAACAACAATATCAGCTTCGAAATCCAACGCAGAATAACTCTTGCCAACAGGTGCTACTTTGAACTGAGTAGGCAATTGAGAAGTAAAATCTTCTGTCGACGAACAAAGACCAAAATCTATAAGTCACTCATTATTCGCGTCCTGTTATATGGTTCAGAGCCATGGACGATGACAACATTTGATGAGTTGGCGCTACGAGTTTTCGAGAGAAGGTTCTGTGGAAGATTTATGGTCCTTTGCATACTGGCCACGACGAATATCACAAATGCTGGAACGATGAGCAGTATGAGATATGTGACAACATTGACAAGGAATTGGGAGACAGCGTCTACGCTGGCTAGATCATGTCGCCCGCATGGACGAAAACACGCCTTAGGAAGCAGAGGAAGGGGAAGACCTCCCTTCGTTGGAAAGACCAGGTGAAGGAGGAGAAGGACCTGGCTTCGCTTGGAATCACCGATTGGCGTCAAACAGCGACCGCGAAGAACGACTGGCGCGCTGTTCTAAAATCGGCTATTAAAGCGTAAGCGGTGTCTATGCTAATAAAGAATATGAAGAATTCCGAAGAACCAGAAAACACTACCTTTTTAAGGTTCGAGGCTAAAAATATGAACTTAAAGAAAGCTTATTTTGCCATACACTCCATAAATGGTCTGCATCTTGAAGACCACAAAAGTCAATCTCGAGTGAAAATTTTTTCTCCTACGCCATCAATGAAGCCGTAGCGAAAATATGTAAACCTCATCTATGATTGCGGCTAATGATTATCGTTGTTTAATGGGCATCAAAAGTTGCAAATTGGGAGGATGGTGTCACGTGTAGAAGCTTCATGCCCTTGAGGAAAGTTCTCTGAGCGCCATTCACTTAGGACTGGCCAGAAACGATTATTTTACATATGGCTCAAGCAGCTCACGACTTCAGGTTTTAGACCAAGTACTCTTTGGGTAGCCGAAGAACATCCGTTTGAAGGCGAACTAAAGTTAGCGGCGAACCATCTCTCCCCTCGGTTGTGCGCTGAGTTTGGGACCCACCACGTATAAACCGCCTTCAATGAAAAGGAAACAACATCGAAAATTGTAATAAAGAATATTCCAAAGTTTCTATGCCAATGTAGTCAATGGACAGTTTAAATTATTTCGCCAACACAAGCTTCGGACTGACGAACTTTTCTCAGAAATTGACGACAGTTACAGTTTGAAAAAGATTTTTCTCTTGTTATATTTTATTTCGGACGCGCATTTCTAAGCGATATTGTTCAATCCGAGTGATTTTAAGGGGTTAAGGGTAGTTAGAATTTTCAAAAAATATTTTTCTTTTTTTGCATTTTCGAAAAGTTTAATATCTTGAAGACATTCCCTGAAAATTTCACGTTGATCCGACAATTAGTTTTTGAGTTATTCGAGAAATAAGAAAGAGAGCTCAGGCACTTCAAAGCGCTAGTGTGAAACTTTAAACGCGTTTTTCTCAAAACTATGTTTTTTGAATCGGTGACAACTGTAACTCGAAAACCGTTCAGTAGATTTTAATGAAATTTATACAGCTTTTAGAATACATAATAAACTCGGGCCTAATCGAAGGATTTTTATTTTTTGGAAAATTTCGATTTTTTAAGACCAATTAACAGTTGATTTTTTCGCAAAATTTAAAAAAAAAAAAAATTCCTGAGGCCACCATTTTGTTAATTATGAAAACAAAATAAAATCCTTCGACCAGGCCCGGGATTATCTATATATAAAACTAATTTGTTTGTCCGATTGTTTTTAAATGAATCTTCAAGGATTTATGCTTGTCACCGCAAGTACCTTTTTTTAGAACGGTGTCAACACAAATAACTATAACTTCGGAAATTAAACTTTTTTTTTTCTTGAAATTTTCGTGACTTCAAGTCAACACATCCTATAATAATGAAACATTACCACTTTTGTAAACTAACATGATTTAGTAGCAAAACAAAAATACTGAAAACCCTCATTTTTTCGTGAATTTGACTACCTATAACCCCTTAATAAATCAATATACTCATTGTTTACAGCTTAAGCAAAACTTTCATAAAGACAAAAATCGGTCAATAATCAATCTGAAAGGTACAGGTAATTAAAAAAAATGAGTTTAAAAAAGCCAAGATGAAATACTACGGAATTCATTCCAGATTTTAACACTGTTGCAACTTAAATATTCAGAACAGAACTTAGACTTGAGAACAACGGCCCTACTTCTAAGGAACTGAATAATTCTCTGTGGAATTTGACTTATTATAGGTTCTGATGCGGTTCAGTTGTGTTGAATATTTATTGTAAAAGAAGATTTTCCAGTTTTTCTTGAATCGTTGGAACCGTTATATTAGAAAAAAACGGCAAATAAAATGCCTACTTATTCATCTCACACCGCTAATGGCAGTGCGCAAAATTGTGTCGATAGCTCGGTCCTGTTGTTATTGTTTTTGCATTTTTTCTTTCTCTTACATACCTGTATCGTCTCTGTTTTCGCTTCATTGTGCTTTTCTCCATAAGAGAATTTAACGATTTATTGGTGTCTTGACGAGCTGTGTTTCATATTCACTATTGCCTAACCACATTTATAAGGAAACCTTAAGATACAGGCTCCTGCACGTTCACATTTTTTCATATTTTCTAGTTATAGCATATATTTTCGATCTACATAATTAAATGTGTATTTAAAATTCACTTCTCTTTACATAAATATGTATGTAATAGCGCATTTAAGTGGATATATCTGCATGATTTTTTGAATTTTACGCAATATTTTCACATTACGATTTTTTTATAATTAACGAATTAAATAACCGATATTCCATATATGTAGTTCCATTACTTTTTTTAACAAAAATGCATTTAAATGAAATATTTTGCCACAACACACACACAATGAGATATGCCCATGCAAACCGTTATGCTGGCATGTTTTGTACGTTTTTACGATTTTGGTCTGCTGTATGTCCCACCGACGATGTCACCAACTAGACTAAATTAGGGGATTGTGTTGGCATGTTCTGAACTTTAGAAGTTCGCTGCGGAAGCCCTAGAAATTTATGTTCTACGACTATTCCGTTAGCCGTTTTTTTTTTCTAATTCTGCTACTTTTCTTTTGAATGGTCTTTTTGTTTCAGCATTTTTAGCATTTCAGCTTTACTATTTATATTGTTATTTTGTTTTTAACACTGTCGTGTTGTTGTTGTGACGTATTATTCATTTCTAGTATTCGGCGATTATTGTGAGATCCCCATTGCATTTTCTACAAAATATCTTTATTATCGTTGCTTATTTTTGTTTACGATAGTATGGTTCTATTGTTATTGTTGTTACTATTATTATCCTCTTTACTCTCTAAGCTATTTACATACAGACATACCTGTACACTAAATGACGTATTTGTCATATGTAAAAAAAAGTAAAATCGGGGAGTAGTTAGAGGGAGATTTTATATTTTTGATGGATTTTGGTTAGCTACTGGTAATTCGAGCCGAAGAAGTATATATTTTTAAAACCTTATGTGCGTGTCTGATGGCTTATGATCTCATAGGCTCATAACGAAGAAACATATGTATAGTATTTTTATAACAGTGATAAATATTAAATCATAACTAACAAACATACTCAGAAGTTCACATCGCTTTAAAGGAAAAACACATTCCTTTCTAAATTTCGATTTTTATTTCAAAGGACATGTCATCGAAGGCGAGACGCCTACTACAGCGACTTCTGAACCTGTCGATACCATTTTTGTAGTACGATTTGTATGGTATTTAGCTTTAAAATAGGTTTGAGTCTTAGCAATTACCTCTTCATTCGTTTCAGGTCTGAAAAATAAAACTAATGTTGAATTCATAGTCAACCCTCTTTACTAAGACCTTGGAAGGGTTTTTCAATATTCGACTTATTTACGGAGATACACCCGATTTTGTGACGTGGCGTCCATGTTCACTAGAATTGCCTCCTAAACTTAAAACGCGTTTTCTCGAAACTACTTTTTTGAGGTAGTTGACATGATATCTCAAGTTTTACTGAATCGATTCCTTTGAAATTTTGTATATATCTTCTTTATACAATGCTCTATCGTGTCTGCCTTGGATTTCCAAAAACTTTGATTTGAAGAATTTTTAAAAATTCGTAAAGGTCGAAAAAATCGGTTTAAAAATATTTTTTTTTCAAGTCGACGTCGATTTTTTTTTTTTTTTTGGTCAACCCGAAAATGACATCCTTACTAATGAAGAATCTTCTTGTTTTTTGTGTTTTAGATCGCTACAAGGGTTGAAATCACGTCAACCAGGACACGCCGTTTTTTTTGAAGCCCCCACATCACCGGCCCGTATCTCGGCGAATTTTGGTTATTTTTTTTTAGCAATTTTTTTTTATATTATTAATTTTTTTTATAGTGTTAAAATGACAATAAAAATAAACATATAAAAAATGGACAGTGAAAATGTTTTTAATTTTTTTTATCTTAATTTAAAAATGCCTGAAAGTACATGCGTCTAGACCAGAATACCCTCTTAATTCGCTATGTTCATGTCGTCGTATGTATATCTCATACAGCTCATCGGTCCATCGATTGCCATATTCGCCGTTGCCAATGCGTAAAGGACCATAAATCTTCCGCAGAACCTTTCTCTGAAAATCTCGTAATGCCGACCCATCAGATCTTGTCATCGTACATGCCTCTGCACCATATAGCAGTACGGGAATGATATGTAAAATCTGGTCTTTGTTCGTCGAGAGAGGACGTTATTTCTTAATCGTCTATTCAATTCAAAGTAGCACCTGATGGCAAGAGTGATTATGCGTTTGATTTCGAGGCTGAAGCTGCTGACGAAATTATCTACGCCTTCGAAATTATGACTATCAGCAGTGGCGTGAGAGCCTAGTAGCGAATGCACCGACTGTTTATTTGTTGACGGGAGATATTTCGTATTGCCCTTGTTCACTACCATACCCGTTTCTTTCTCGTCTTTGTCCAACCTGGAGAAACCATGCACGAATGGCACGGTTGTACTGCTGTGATAATCTACGCAATGTCTCACTAATCTCAAGTAGCTCTTCTAATACTTCCACCTGTTAGTTAATCGACGTATAGGTTACGGAACAAAATATGCGGAAGTCAAATATCATACTGTCTTGCTAATACATGAGTCTGTCTGGACTAATCATAGGACAGACATTTCAGATTCTGCCGAGACTATGTTAATCGGACGTATGTGCGCATCGACTGGATTCGGTACGAAGGTGTTCTAACTACCGAGACAAGCGGCTGGATCAATTGTCTCCGAGCACCTGGAGAGTCAGGACAAACATTATTACGCAAGACAGTGCTTCAATGCCTGATGCAAATCGTTCGTTAAATCAGAACTACTGTAGCATTAAAACTTACCATGTAAAACTCACTGACCAAAATGGCGACAGATTTAGTTTACACATGCATGTTGCTGTAGCAAAGTAACTTGTTTCGGCGTCAACAAGCTTATTTGAAGTGCTCGGAAGAGGTCACTAATGAAGATAAGTGCTATGAAACTGCAGCTCTGCAACACCGACAATGGTTCTCCTCAATGAGTTTAGCACTGGCTGAGCAAAATACAGAAGACTTGCTCATACAGGGTCTGTCCGGAAAATAATAGGACAGATTTTCTTCTGCTGAGACTATGTTTCGGAGTGTGCGCGCACCGACTGGATTCGGTAGAGGGCGTTCCTAGCTAACGAAGAAGCGGCTGGTCAATTGTCTCCGAGCACCTGGAGAGTCAGGACAAACATTTTTACGCGACGTGTTTCTGTGAGTGGTGCAAGCCGTTCGTTAAAGCAGAGGTACGTGATTAAAATCTGTGTGAAACTCGATAAATTGGCGACAGAGACGGCTTACCCAGATGTTGCTGTAGCAAGAAGTGGTTTGTTTCGGTGTCACCAAGCTTTTTTGAAGGGCCGGGAAGAGGTCGCTGATGAAGACCGTGCTGGGAAACCTGCAACTTCTACAAACACCGACAATGTAACTCGTGTGCGCAAAGTCTTGAACTCAGACCGTCGGCTCGGCTCCTAAGGCTATTCCGGAGAATGCCTTCCGTGACGCCTTCAATGCTTGGAAAGCGCTGCATCAACGCCGAAGGAGCCAATTTTGAAAATTTTTGAAGAATTGTAACAATTTGTTCAATAATTTTTTTTTTAAATCGACTCAGTCCTATTACCTTTCGGACAAACCCTGTAAGTACTAGAAAAGTGGAGGAAATTATATCTCCCAGCTTGAGGGAGTGAGATTCATTCACAGCCACAATTAAACTATCTGAGCTCAAATTGAAGAATCACTTCAAATACACTGTAGCTAAATTGAATAAAATCATAAACGTCTCATCAAGTATGATGGCAAATAAGGCTGCCTGCGTTCCAGCCGGCGAGTTTTACTCGCAAAGGTAATGAGATCGATTGCATTATTTGCGGCTTCGATATGGATCCAGGCCCTAGGACCTAAAGCATATCCCAGGCAAAGAATCGCATCTAAGCCAAGTAATAAGTGGATATGGGTACTTTAGCAGCTACCTGTACATATTCCATCACGACATTAGTCCCAATGATCCGACATGTTCAGAGTTTCTGAGTATGTATTCTTTTACTGTCCTCGATTTTTAGGTACAATGGAAAATTTGGCGTCCACTGAGAACTGCAAAGCTGCCAATGAAGCGGCAGCCTCAATCGTGACAAAACTGAGACAAATAGAGCAGATTGGGCGTCCATGCCATAAAACAGACTTAAATGTTTTATCACTTCCACGAAGTAATACTCAATCAGATGGTTCCGTGGGAGAGTTTGGAGTTTGGAGTGGGTTAGGTTTGTTCCCCACCCTGTTTATGATGCTTCCGCCTACTTAAAAAATAAAAATAACTAGCAAAACATCTTTCGTTCGACGCAAAGGCTCGCTACAGTTTTGAAGTGTGATTTACTCGTAGCTTCGGTGCAGCCATTTATATAATTTTTCAGAACAATTTTTCAAAAAATAGTGGAGTCAATATATGGTTTAAATTTAATTTTGGGGTCTTTTACGAAGTGTTCGAATTTTGCGACCGTAACTGTCTGCCTTAAAGTACACACAGTGACAGTCTTAAGACGCTCAACCAAAATTCATTACTTTAATTTTATCACAATACTATAATTCTTTTTACTCTTTGGTTAGCAACTTCAATGCATAAGATGTAGCCAATGGAAAATTTCACGCATAAACAAACATATACACAAATACTAAAAATATGTTCGACGTATATATGAGAGGGATGAGGTGCTAAATTGGAAACAATACATTAGCTTTGGCATTGTCTAAGAGAACGGTAAACATGTACTCCACAAAGAAATTCATATTTATTTATGTACGTTACTTTAATAAGTGAATGAAATCATTAAAAATACATATAAATATATAATGTTATAATATATACTGTATATACCAGGAGGAAAAAGCCAGAAAAAGTACTTCAAGTATATAGCCATCCCAGTACTAACTGCAGAGACATCTGCTCAAATGAGATATAAGTTTTCACTCGAGCGTATCCACTCATAGACATATACAAGGAGCATTCCAAAGAAAACAGGACTTAGAAAAAGAACAGAACAAATGGTTTTTTCGGCAAAATCAATTTATTTTATTCAAAATTGTCTCCTTCTGCTTCAATACAGCTTTTTGCACGGGCCAAAAACATGTCAAACTTGTTGGCCGGTATGGCCGCCAGTATGCTGGTGCAAGCCTTTTGAATGACCTCTACGTCTACATAATGCTTTACTTTCATAGGAAAATGCATTTTTCCGAAAAGCAAGCAGTCGCACGGTTCCAGATCAGGTGAATACGGGGAGTGGTTAATGGTTGAAATGTGATTTTTGGTGAAATAGTTGTCCTTCGAATGTTGGATTCTGAGAAATTTTTGGTTGTCAATCAATTTGAGCGGAACAAACCTTTCGTAAGCCCAAATTTTCGGTCAAAATGCGATAAATCGATGTTTTGGGAGATGTTCAATTCCATTTCCATGAGTTTCAATGATGATTTCGACTGATTTTTGATGAATTCACGCACAGTTTTGGTGGAATTTCCGCTGATCACGGATTTTGATTGGCCCACATGTTGATCGTCACATATGTCCTTACGACCGTTTTGAAATGGCCCACATGTTGATCGTCACATATGTCCTCACGACCACTTTGAAAACGTTGAAACCACTCGTGCACTCTACTACGGGATAAGCAATCATCGCCATAAACTTATTTCATCATTTGAAACGTTTCGGTAAAAGTTTTACCACTTTCAAAGCAAAATTAATGTTGGCTCTTTGTTCGAAGCTCATTTTCGCATCGATAACACAAACATACTGACACTTAAAACGCCATAACTTCTTTTCCAATCGATGAAATGTTGTGAAATTCTCACTGGACAATCGATGAAGATAGCAGATTCTAACACACCAGTCGGCATATACATAGATGGCGCCACGAGATTCAAAAAGTCCTGTTTACTTTGGAACGCAACTTGTAAAACTTTACTCATACAGGGTGGCACGCGAAGGTGATAAGTGATAAAGTTCGATGCAAAGTTTATCTCAGATAAACGAGGAGCTATCGTGAAATTACTTAGCGTACGACCCAATAAATTAAATATTGCCTCCTCAAAATGAAGAGTCTAGCTGTCAGATTTTTCTTCAGTTTTTTCTCTTTCAAAACTACTTTAAATACTTTAAAGTAAATTTAAATAAGAAACGGTAGATTTCTCCAAAAAATTCGATACTTTTTTCGACCAAAACAAACAGTTTTGAAAGCGGTAGAGCGTTGTTTAATTCCTAGAAAAGTTCAACAGTTATGCTGGGAAGCTCTGTAAGAATATGAATACGAATACTGGTCATGTTAGTATGAACAAATGTGTGTCAATAAGACAATACATACACAACCACACACACATGATTGGAATAGGAAAATTTTGATACCCCTTCCCCACAGCCGCATGCGTACATATGGGGTTGGTCAGTTTTCTGAATGGATGATGTGACCAAAGTGAACATAAGAAACGCTGAAGGCTATAGCAACCGCGCTGTGTCCAGTACGTCGGTAATCTGATGCACATGAATTGTGTTCAAGTAAAGACAAAAGCTGACCGTTTGACGTCTTCTGACACCTGCGCTATTGTCTACGACCCGACGAATCTCGCCAATAAAAGCGCTCTCTCGACATCGCGCAGTCACAGTTATCCTTTCGTTCCAGTCGTGTGGTGTACATCATGACCTGAGCGGAGCTTGATTCTTAGCGTCTCTAAATTGCTTAACAAATAAGTGCTTAAAAACAAGATTTCTTCCAAAAATGGTTAGTTCTTTTTTGCGAAAAGTCAAAGCGGTGCCAGGCGTAATAACTAAATTTCTTTACATATTTACCAGATCGCGTTATTATTGTTATCATTGTGTCTTGGTAATATTGTTGGCCATCGTTTGGATAATTTTCTATTCAAGCCCGTTCTGGACTTCATTGGATCCGAAGTAACGCCCGCGATACCAAAGACCTCAATCGATGAGTTTCAGAACCCGGTTGAGGACGCAATATTTTCGGAGTTACGCGACAATGATAGCGCTAAAGGTGTACAGAGACGCGGTGAAGTTGGTAGAAAAGATCTGTTGCAACATCTTTACGCAGCTTACGGCTGCTTGAGCTCCTTTGAAGGTTGGACCAAATCGAAAGATAATGTAGATTTCGATTTGCTGCCGAGCAAAGGGTTCGAATGCAAGAGGTAGAATAAGTAAATTTTTAAAAGTGAAGCTGTACCTTTCAGCTAGAAGAAGCCAGATGGTCTCTCAACGGAGAACGTTATTTGTTGTTTTTTAGATCCGAACCACCCAAAGACGATTTACCAATAGAAATCTTCGGTCAAAATCAGATGCAGACACCGCCTGATGGGCAGAGCAATGAGCGTGCGCTTAGCAAAGACAAGTCCTCTTTGAGTGGTAACAAGTTTCTTCCCGCTTTGCCTGTTTCTCACATTGCAGACTTTTACCAAGATTTGCTGATTGATACGAGCAAAATAGACACTAAGAGGGCCGGTACTGCTCCGGTAATTGGCTGTGATTGTAAAGTTAAGGTAAGATTGATGTCAGTAGCTCGTTGTAAAGATAGAATCCCTTGAGGAGTAAAATTTGCGTAAGTATATGTAGCAAAAGGCGGCACTCATCCATTCCAAAGTTCTTGGACAAAGTTACTTTGCATTAAAACTCTTAAGACGCCGTTATTTTGAACGAAGTCAAATTTTATTGAACCTGAGTTCTTATTTTGGTTAATTTGAAATTGAAAAACAATATCAGTTTTGGGCTTTCGAACTGAAGAGATTCAATATGAGTTCTGTTTATCACAGAGCGAAATGCGGAAGGAAATTATACTTAGGGTTATGCTTATAAAAATCGGAATATACTTGAACTTTTAGATATTTCTTTATACGATTCGATTCCGGGTTCAACTTCAAAGAGGTTTTTTTTGAGTATTTTCGTGTAAGGAATTACGATCAGCCCGCTAGAGTGACTTTATCTTTGCTTACTGAACTGGCAGTACCATTTGAATAACAAGTTTCTTTACGTAACCACTCAACCTAGTTTCATTACTGCTACAACCTCTTTCAGATCGATCTCTTGGACTTGGGTCAACAGCACTATCCACGCTATCTCATGAACGCAGTTTGCCAAAACAGCCAAGCACCTAACCAATATCCGCAGAAGTGTTGGCGCGGTTCCTACTGCAAACCGCTGGAGTACAAAGTCAAAGTACTCACACCACGTTCCTTATTGGAACCGACACAAAACGATCCGGCGTTGGCTTGGTTACCCGATGAATTGAGACAAGAGTGGAAATTCAAGACCGTCACTGTGGCGGCTGGTTGTTTTTGTTCGTACTGATGCCGTTATTCGAGATTGAAGATGTTTCGTGGGTTGAAATATTATACTATTTATCTATGGTATTGAACTGATCGTTTACATTTTAACATATTGATTTAATTATGTAATATTTGGGGTAACCAAACATGGTTTTGACGTTAAATAATGTGATAAATACAATACATATGTAACCAAAATTGAAAATGCAAATGTGTTAATAAACACAAACAAATTTTACATCTCGCATTTTTCTTAAAAAACTGAAAAAATTTTGTATTTGAAAATAGACATGTGAAAGTCCAATTACCAACTATCTTGGGTAGTTAGGTAGAGTTACTATCTGGCGATGCACCTAGGTCTTCACTGAACTGTCATGTATGTGTGTTGAAACTTTCTGTTAGTCACCGCATCTTTGGTCTGTCGGCCAGTTTGCCAAAACCTTCGTACTCACGCTGAATTTACCCACCGTTGTACCAAAGATACCTTCTGTGCCCACCCTGACGTTAAAGTCGCCAAGCATGATTTTGACATCGTGGCGGAGGTAGCTCTGATATGTGCGCTCATAAAAAACATCTTCGGTCACATCGTCCTTCTCTTCCGTCGGGGTTTGGGCGCAAATCAGCGATATGTTGAAGAACTTCGCTTTGATCAATCCACCAGGGTAAATGCCGACGGAGTCTTTCACCCACCACGAATTCCACACCGAATTTGCGCTCCATCGTAAGCCACTGTAATAAATGTCACAAGGAACTACACGCCTCAGTCCTTGTTTACGAGGACATTAACCAGCTGGGAAGCAGCACCTTCTCAATTAAAGGTCCGGACATTAAATCGTAATTCATAATGCGTTTGCCATGGTCGTCATCAAAAAGGAGGTATCTCATCCAATGCTGTTGTTTCCTTTCCGTTGGAGGCGTTTCTTAAGTGGCGGGTCCCAAACACAGTGCACAACCTTGTGGAGCGAATTTTTCGCCTTCTCACTTTAGCTCGCCTTCAAATGGATGTGCTTTGGCTACCCAGAGGATGCTTGGTCTAAGAACGGAAGTCGTGAGCTGCTTGAGCCATTTGTAGAGGAATCATTTCTGGCTAATCCCGAGGGAATGACGTTCGGAGAGCTTTCCTCACTTCCGTGAACTTCCACATATGATTCTATCATCCAAAATGATGACTGTCAGGGCAGGACAGGAGATATTTCGTCTCATTCTCGTTCACAACCAGTCCCATATGCTCGAGTCTAGAACTAATTGTGCGGTTGTTGAGACCTGACGTAGGCCAGGAGCTGTACATTCTTTTAGAAGATTATACCTTATATACTTAGCTCTGCAGTTCGCATTATTTTCTCCATAAAAATATATTGAAGACGTCTATTGTGACTTCTGCAACCAACTTTACTAAAATAAAGAAAGTTCCTAGTAATGTCAGATAAAATAAAAATATTTATTTATTTTCCCATTTTGCTACAAAATTTCCGTTGAATCAAACTAAAAATCCACCAAAAACGCCAATGTAAATTGAAAGTGAACAAGAGAAATTTCGCATAATGAATGGAGGGTCCTGTCCTAGATGCAGTGAACTACTGCGGCCATGTTGTCGTTGTGGGGCAATACCGTCAAACCTCGCGTTTCTCAGAAAAGTGCTGAATAAACCGAAGAGGACTAGAAGTTGTCGTCACAAGAGACCACGATGTGTCACATTGGCCGCAGGGGGAGACAGTATTGATTGCCTGTGCTGTTTTGATGAAAATTTGGCAGCCGGCAGTGATCGTCGCCTACAGACATGGCAACGCGAACTGCAATTGCGCAACAACATAGCCGATCGACTCGTGCAACGTACCGGTAAAGCATACTGCGAGCTGCTCTTCAATCGCAGCGTCACTGTCGATGGACGCGACAAATCGATGACGCAGCGACTGTTGGCGCATGCGGAGAGTCTAAACCCACGAGTTCATCAAAAGAAGGCTGCCTTCACGGAGTATTCTCCAGATGGATGTTGTACAATGGAACTGATATCTACACAACCTGCTAAGCAGAGATATTTTGAAGTTTCTGGTCTGCCAGCGGGTGTAAAATGCGAACTCATCGGCGAGAATTGCTGTGTGCGCCGATCCGGTTGGGTAACCTCGAGAGCAGTACAGGAAAATATTGCCGCCAAAGTCAAAGATATCCGACGCGTGCTACCATTTTTCCCCGACATCGAGTATTTGCAGATTATTGGCAGGCAAATGACACTTTACGATAAGCCAGAAGATTTTGATGAATATGCTTGTGTGGAAGAAGTGGTTGACCAGGAAAGAATCGATGAACCTTGCACCAACGAAACATGTCCGATCAATGCGAATATTGCGGTGGCAGTAGACTCGGAGGATAGTGAAGTAACGATGGATGAGAATGCGCTGGAGATCGACTGTGCTGAGCACCAGAAGGAAGCTGGCGAAAATGTAATGAAATGTGAATTGGATGGAAATATAGATGAAAAAATGGCCGCGCTGGCAGCAGATGAAAAGGAATGTAGCGCAATAAGCTGCTCTAACAGTGATATTGATTTTTATAGAGAGTTGCTTTCGAACAGAGCGAAATGTCACGATATCTTCTACAGACCTTAAGTACCCACCGACGGGTGCTGTGCTCAAAGCTTGCTATCAAATCGTCAACTTGAGTAGGCGGGGGAAATTTATGTGCATGATGAGTGAAAGATGTCTATTGGAAATCAATGCTGGTTTTATAATTATTAATATAAGCACTTTTCGCAGTGTTTCCGATATTACTTCGTTTCGCTCGTCAGGAAGATAAATTTGCTGCTACTCCGATGTCTCAACCTTTTGCGGATATCTAATATTTTTATTGTTGAGGACTAAAGAGTAACATGTGTCAAAAGTTGATGTTGTCGCAACTACAAAAACAGTTCATAAGTACTTCAGAAAAATGTTGCTTGCGTAACAGCCGAAAATATTCCGTTGCAACGATCCACTTACTTTACGAACAGAAGTGTGCCTTATTTTGCTTTCTGAACATTGGTGTCACTCTGTACAAAATATTCTCATTGTTTATTTACATTTCAAAAATCTGAAAATCATTGCAGTAAATAAAATAACCGAAAAATGAAAACAACTATTAGATTTTACATTTACTTTTATTCCGGGCAAATTCATTGCATAAAAAGTACTACAATTAGGAGACTTTTTAGAAAAATAATCTTTCATTGCTGCTTTCCAGTGATTACTTGTGTATTGTGCATTAAACATTACTAGCTTTGTAATTACTTGTGATTACTCAAATAAAAGCAAATGATTACAAATTACTTTTCTAAAAGGAGAAGGCTTGAATAACTACTTTTATAAAATCTAAAATGAGAATATCGTTCAAGTTTCTAGCATTTATATATGTAATTAATATAATTTTTCTGGTTTCAAAAACTTTAATATCGGAGAATGAGTTCCTGATAATTCGACTTATTTTTTATTGATTTCAAATAAGTAAGAGCAGTTAAAAAATGTTCGTTAAATGTGCTTATATTCAGTAATTCGATATCGCTAAAGCAGGTATATTATTCAAGTCTTCAGTTTTAAAACTTTTAAAGAGGTTTTCCGTAGACTTTCTTTAATATAACTTATACTAGATCAGTTGTAATCGGCAAGTGTGTGAGAAAAAGAGACTATTTTGTTAAATTATTTATTTAATGAGTGAATTCAACATATTAAAGTCTTGCTAAAAAGTTATAACTATGTTTTTTCAGTATTAGTCATGAAAACCAAGTGTAAACTTTTCGTGTGTCTCTAAAAGGGCATATTCAAATTAGTTGCAATAATTCAATTCAACTTAGAAGTGTTATAATTAGTAGTGATTTATAAAAAAAAAAAAAAAAGTTAGATAATTTCTTCACAGTGTGTGCTACTACGGTGTAATGTTTATCCACAGTGTATACTTTTTCTAACCCCTCAACGTTTTTCCCTTCTTTAAATTTATTTATGGCTACAAAATATAAATGTACACGCGTTCTCGCTTTCTTTATTGTATTTCTAACGCATTCCCTCATGAGACACATACATACACACTCTATGCCTTAAATAATTACTTATAAACTAATATGTACGCAGTCGTGGGTCATTATGTCGCCGCTGAGTTGTGGGTTAAAGTATTTGTCGGTGTTGCCGGCGCATCGTTGGAGCTTTGCAACAAGGCGGCATAGTCGGCATTTGCAGTCAACGCATCTGCGTCGTAGGCGGGCTCATTCGCATTGGCATTGCTTGGCGTCGGCGTACGCAGATCCTCCTCTTTGACTTGCGTTTCTGTGCTTTTCACAGGCGTCGTTGTTGTCGCTTCATGTGATGATTCGACTATGAGCTCCTCTTTCTTTACCGACACAACCGGATCTAAGGGCAGCTCATCGACTACCGCGTCTATGTTTAGCGCATCGTAGGGTGTTATGAAATCAGTACTGCCCCCACTGCTGCGTATGCTAATTTGCGAGCCGACCGCTGCGACGCCGTTATCCTTGAAGACAACGCTGCTGCCGAAGCGCACTAAGCTGCCGGCGCCAGTGCTGTCCACCTGATCGCCGGTGTGTGACTCGGAGGCGGGCGTGTGCGGTGTGCTGCGCGAACGATGCGCGTGGTGTTGGCGTATGGCCAGCGAGAGGTCGACCTCGATATCTGAGTCCATTTCGTTTTCGGAGAGCGACAGCGAAGTGCCTGTGCGCTTGATTTTTATCTGTAATGAGTTATTATGCATTTTATTAAACGAATTTGATATAAATGATATTGTTGTTGTTATGCCACTTACCCGCTTGTAGGTCGAGGGTTCGGAAATGTAGCCATCATAGTCTTCATCTTCGCTAAACAGATAACTCTGATGCAAATGTTCGTTGCTAATGTAGGTTTCGGGTAATTTGCAGACGATGTGCGCCAAATCGATGAAAGTGTAATCGCTTAAGGTGCCGGGATTCTCCTTCTTTAAAGGCTCTTTATTGAACCACTGATTGAAGCGTCCCAAACGTCCGGCTTTGGCCATGGCATCGAAGTAGTTCTTGCCGAAAACATAACCAACATCGCGTATCTCATCGAAACTGCCGAAAGCGAGCGTTTTGTACTTGTCGATGGGCGGACGAATGTACTCGCAGTATTCGGAGTTTTTCACTTCCTGAAAGTAGCAAGTGTGTGGTTATTGAAGAGTTTCAATGTAATAGCGCTCATAACGGACATTAAGTAGGTTTGAGATTTGCATTTTTTACCGTTAGATTCAAAATAAAGAGAAAAGAGAAAATACAGTGTTCTCACGGTAACGTATAACGGAGGTTTTATAAAAAAAATCGTCTAGCAGAGTTTTTTCAAATAAATTGGAAAAAAATGTAAATATTACGTACAGCAGATTTTTTTTTAATTTATGAGACAAAAATTCGGTCAAAATTGCTAAGAGAGTTGTCACTTGTTTGAAAAATTTATAAGATAAACCGAAGATTTTTATGAAAATTTATTGAAAATATTAAACAGAAATAAGTAGGTTTAAGGAAGACCCATTTTTGATAAATTTTTAAAAGACGTTGCCATCTGTTTCAAAATTTCAAATAAAAAAAATATCATAGTATTAATATAAATATAAACAGGTTCAAGAAAGATTTAATTGGGCGATATTGCCAATAGAGTTGCCATTATTGAAAATATGAATTCAAAAATAAATATGTAGATTTAAGGAAGACACATTACTGTTTAATTTTTAAAAGGAGTTGCCAGCTATTTGAAAACTTTAAATTAATAAAAAATATAAAATATCATAATATCGATAACAAAATAAATAGGTTCAAGAAAGATTTAATTGGGAGATATTGCTAATAGAGTTGCCACTCGTTTGAAAAAAGTATAAGATAAACTGAAGAATTTTATGAAAAATTATTGAAAATACGGATTCAAAAATTAAATGATTTGAGGAAAACACATTTTTGCTTAAATTTTAAAAGAGTTGCCACCTGTTTGAAATTTAAAAAAAAAATTATGAAAATATATTGAAAATATGGATTCAAAAATTAAATGAATTAAGGAAGACACATTTTTGCTTAAATTTTAAAAGAGTTGCCACCTGTTTGAAAATTTTAAAAATTAACAAAATGCACAAGATAAAGCAACACAACAATAAGGCAACCAAATTGAATAGTTTTAAGAATAAAATATTTTTGAAAAGGGTTGTCATCTGTTGGAAAAAATAGTCAAACAAGCTGTAAATCTTTTAAATTGAAACCAAAGATACAACTCATGAAAGATACTTTTAATATTACAATATTTTTAGAGAAAAATTTTCAATACTCACCTCTAATTGACGCACACACGACACGTATGCCAAGCGGGACTGTATATCAGGCAGGTCGGGCACCTTTACCGGCGTTGTGAAGGGGTTCCATTTTTTGTACAACAACCACCAGCCGGACAAGTCATCGCCATAATTCGTCAAATCCATATCGTCCTGGGAGCCCACATCGATGGCAATTATATGAGCGGCGCCCAAATTGTGCATTACGTCGGCTATACAACACATGGAAGACGATTAGAAGTTGGACACAAATGTGACTATATATAGAAACATTTCAAAAATTGAACTACACAAAAACTCATTCATTCATACGTAAACAAAGTGTCCAATTGCAAAGCCAATTTACTGATTACTGGAGAAAATGCAGAGGGGAAACTGTATTCGGAACGCTTTTTTATTGAAATTATTACTTTTTTTTTTGATATTTAACTTATTTTTAACAGCGATTGAAGCTACACACACATTCATAGTTCACTATGTATGCGCATGGATGAAGGCAATGCGAACAAAGAGCACAAAATCAGCAGCTGCGTCAAACTACAATAACTAAAACAACTAAAAAGTATGAAAAAATATATTAAATGCATGCAAAAACTAAAATAAATCAAAAAAAATTTGAGGCTGACAAATGCGAGTTGACACTGGGTCATAGACCACTACTACCATACAAAGAACCGAACACATTCACAACTACAAACGTCAAACTTTGCTAAATTGCTGAGTGCTTCGCGCTGGCTTGTACGTAAGTGATAGACAGAGGGGAAGAGAGGAGGCAGAGTAAGGTGGTAGGAGCGAACTACGAGTGTTGTGGTAGCAATAGTACTAAACTAAAATTACTGAGTTGTGGTTTAGTTGTGGTTCATTACCTGGCACATTGTTGGTGTAACAACCGTCGAGTAGCAAATGGCCGTCTCTATAATCGCAAAATGGTGGAAAAACGCCGGCTATGGACATGCTTGCGCGGGCATAACGCCACAGACATCCTGTACGGTTGGTCGGCCGGTTGTGGTGGGGGTGTGACCAAGGTGCGTGCAAGTTTGGTAACATTACGCACACACACACACACGACATGCCATTTTGTGTGCATTTTTTTTTTTTTTTTGAATTTTTTGATTTGTTCAACACAAATGTTTGCAATTAAAATATATGGAAAAAAGAATATAAAGAAAAAAAGGTTTACATCAATAAATGTTTCACGCTTGAAATAACACACAGTTGTGTGGGTGGTACACAGGCTGCGCTAGGAGTATGCTTTGAAAGTACAGTGGTGGGCAAGAGTTGTGGAGTTGTGAGGTGTTGTTTTATGAATATTCGTTTAAAAAATAAGTTTTTTGCTAAAATTTGTTTTGATACACATTTTCAAATTCAAAAATAAATTATATAAAATTTTTTTTTAATGTAATTTCAAAATTTTGTTTTCGGATATCAGTTGTTCTCAAACAAGGTGATAATATTTTGTTAAAAAAGAAATGTAATATTTAATTTTTTTGGAAAAAAAAAATTGAAAACTTTTTGAAAAACCAAAATTGAAAATTTAAAAATAAAATTGAAAATTTTTGAAATAAAATTTGAATATTTTTTGAAAAAAAATTAATATTTAAAAGTTAAAAAAACATTAAGACTTTTTGAAAAATTTAATATTTGATTTTTTGGAAAAAAAATTGAAAACTTTTTGAAAAACCAAAATTGAATATTTAAAAATAAAATTGAACATTTTTGAAATAAAATTTGAATATTAAAAAAAAAGAATTTGAATATTTTTTGAAAAAAAAAAATTAGTACTTTCTGAAAAAACAAAATTGAATATTAAAAACAATATAATTTGAATATTTAAAAAAAAATAATAATTTGAATACTTTTTAAAGAAAAAATTTGAATATATTTTCTAAAATGTATTATTTGCATTAAATATTTTGATATCATTTAGATAGAAGTTAGAGACAGCAAGAATTTATTACTTAATTTTTAGCATTACTTAATTCTTTATATTGAGCAAAATTTTACAATTCTGCTTACATTTTATATTTAACTTTTAACACAAAAATCAAAATTGCTGGCGTTAAAACAAAAAACATCGTTTTTATTTTTTTTTTGTTTTTTTTTTTTTTTTTTTGAAAAAACAATTATCAAACAAATTTAAATTATTTTGCTAGTTAAAAAATGTGGTTTCAAAATACTAATTATGTATTTTTATATATTTTATTTATTTATTCTTATAACATTTTATATTATAAGTTTTTTTTTTTTTGAAAAAACAAATTTTTGTAAAATTCAAACATGTTCTAATATATTTTTTATTACAAAAAATATAATTTTTTTACTACAAATATTTAAAATTAATTAAACTTTTATTAAGACACTATTTTTTATTAAAAATTTTTAAAATTTATTTGAATCTTTATTAAAAAATATTTTTTATTAGAAATTTTTAAACTTATTTAAATTTTTTTAATTAATAAAAAGTTATATAAATCTATTTAAATATTTAAATTTATATAAACTTTTATTAAGAAAATATTTTTAATTTTTTTTTAATTTAAAATATTTCTTTTTTATTAAAAATATTTAAGTTTATTTTAACTTTTATTAACAAAATATTTTTTTTATTAAAAATCTTTAAACTTATTTAATTTTTTTTAATTAATAAAAAATTATTTAAATCTATTTAAATATTTAAATTTATATAAACTTTTATTAAGAAAATATTTTTTTATTTTTGTTTAATATATGCAAGAAATAGTTTTTTTATTAAAAATATTTTAGTTTATTTGAACTTTTATTGATAAAATATTTTTATTAAAAATTTTTAGATTTATTTAGATTTTTATTTAAAAAAGTTAACAAAAATTTTTAAATTTATTTAATTTTTTTATTAAAAATTTTTAAATCTTTTTAAATTTTTATAAAAAAAATATATTTTTACTATGTGTTTGATTTCAGTTTTAAATTCACATAATATTTTTTTAGTTTTTTGCTTTTTATGAACACAATAAAAAATTATATTTATTTTAATAATTTTTATTTTTAACAAGTTCTTTGTTAAATTTTTCCAAAAAAGTATAATTTTGACTACACATAATTGAAGATTAAAATATTTAAGCAAATTAAATACCATTATTTTTGTATAATCTGACTGAAATTCAAAATTAATTACAAAATATTTTTTATTTTTATTTTTTTCTACAAAAATATAATTTTTCCTCACCTCACTTTATCAACTTCACTTGCCAAATTATTGTTAGAGTTACTGAAATAAATTTTAGGTGATTTGCAAAAATGTACATATGTGAGTATTTGTTAGAAAAACTTTAGGGTGTGTGTTGTGTAAAGTGTTGCCACGTTTCACCTTTATGACGAATGAAATATGATAAAAATAATATGCGAAAATTCTGGCTAAAACACATTCTGAGCTTTTTACAACTTTTACGTAAAACCACAAACAAAGATAACCAAATTATGTGAATTTAAGACGAAAGAACAGACTAAACTCAGGTTAGATAAACCGAAAATTAGATGGCGGCGCAGCAGCTGTACATATCGTCAATACTTAGTGTGTAGAATAAATAGTTTAAGGCCGATATATTGAGTATATACAGTACTTACTTGTTGATCGCTTACATTTTCGGTCTGCTGATGACTAAAGCATGCACACAAATAAAACAAAAAGAAAAAGAACAGTAACAGAAGAACAAACGTTGCAAGCGGAATTCACTTATTGCTACCACTACATCAACGAGGGGAGATTAGGCAGGCTGAGAGCATATGCTGTGTAGCCCCAACGAACGCACACAAGTGCAGACATAATAGGAAAAATCTGTTCAAGTCGGAAAGAGTGAACACTTCATACATTAGTACTTATTTGTAACAATTGTAAAGTAGGCTTGTAAGCCACGCTCTGTAAGCTAAGCCTTCCCGACTTCCGCTCTGCATTAACTCTTTCATTGGCAACTGGCGCATTCTTTAAACCAAATACAAATGCAATTTCACACACATACACACACTTTGCACGTAGTCGTGTTGTTGTTGCTTTTCATTCGCTATTTACCTGGCAAATTGTTAACATAACCGCCGTCCAGCAAGAGATGTCCGTCTTTGGGATCGCACAGTGGCGGCATATAACCGCTGAGCGACATGGATGAACGTATATAACGCCATAGAGATCCTGTTTTAAGATTGGCGATAACGGTAATGATTGATGTATGTACATATGTATGTGCGCAAAATTTTACGAGCAAATTGAGTGGGTCGTTAAAAATTGATTTTCATTTGAGCGAATGATTTATAAACGAGTACATTGGATGAAGTATAACATGTCGGTGTTGTTGTAGGTGTAAATAATTGTGTATGAATGTTTATATGTATGTACGTGTGATAAATTGAAGGCTTTCAATGTATTAACTACCTTGAGTATTTAAAATTTTTAATACACTTCTACAGAAATTAAGAAAAAAATCAAAAATTGCGATTTGGATGCTTTTTATGTACATACATATGTATGTACATAAGTATATAACTAAAATTCTCCAATTGTATGCTTTCAAACAGTTTTCTATTAATTACATGTACATATATAAATTGACTGAGATAAATTTTAAATATTGCTGGCGTTTGGAATTTTAATTTTGAAAAAATTTTTTATATTTAAGTATATACATACATACATATGTATATATATATTTTTGTTTATACACAATTAAGGGGTTACATGGGTTTACGGGTTTCAAAAAATCTATTTTTATTATTGTCTATTCTAAAACACCTCTAGAATATTGTCCTAAATTTTCAAGTGAATCCGAGTAATAGTTTCGGAGATACAGCCTTGAGAACTTGTGCGCTCGAGACTAGCTAGGCTACGAGTAAGTGCGCCGTCTTTAAACGCGTTTTTCTCGAAACTGTGTTTTTGAAGTCTTTTGACAAGATTTCTCGAGAACTACTTAACCGATCTTCATGAAAAGGTCTTTGAGATACAACTCTTAAGGACTTGGCTGAAGGAGTTTTTTTCGATTACAACTTTTTGGTAAAAAATGTCGCGAAAGTTCCACTGAAATTTTAATTTTTTTATAAAAATGACTGCCAAAAACCCCATTTTCAGTTTTTTTCCTTCTTCTAAGTTAAGGTTTTAACTAAAGCATCTATTTTTTCAATTTAGATGAAGGGTCACCGGAAATGGCGTCGCAATGGCCGAGTTTTAAATTTTTTTTTCCAAAAATTTCTGAAAACTTTTGTTAATAGTGTTGTAACATCACGTGGTAACAATAAACAATTCTATTAAATATTTCATTTTTTATATGAGAAAATAATTGTTGAAAAAAGGCTGCTTTTTACCCGAGGAAACCCATGTAACCCCTGAATATATGAAAATTTTATGTTTTCCCCACGTGATATAACCTCAAAAATAATTTTTGGAACAAAAAAAAAAATACAATTTACATTACATTGGCATACACATAGATCAATATATATTATACATATGTATATAAAACATATCATCCTATAGATAAGACTACATGAATGCTTATATAATGACCGCGAGAAAATTTATAGTAGATTCATAAAATTTGCTTGAGGTATAACAAACGCTAACCAATAAATGAAGTATATGTATACACTGTAGTCGGGTGAACGGCCAAGTATTGTCGAATCGGCATCATTCCTCGAAATTACTTCAGTAATGTTTTCTGCCGCTACAATAACAACGACAGCAACAGAACGAATCTTATATTTGTTAGGTTAGAACCGAATTTTTTCAGTTTCAACGGCGTATCTCATTATTTTACGTAAAAGGCTCTCCCAAATTTATTGAAATATCACGAATATTAAATGATATGAATATAAACTATTTATCAAGCGAAGAGCTCATTCAAATTGGTCAAGTAAATAGTAGGATATGGGATTTCACCTAAAAGTGGGCGGTGTCAAATTCATAATTCTACTTTCAAAGTGGTCGATTGGTACCGAATATTATCATATAACTGTAAATATCTTCCCAACAATTTTGGGATACGCTGCTTTTATGATAGTTACCAATAATTGGCGTTTTATATGGGTATGGCCATTGAATTTTTTTTCGTTATACATTGTGACAAAAAAGTACCCGGAAATTGTAAATAAATAACACACAAAATCTTTAATTATTCTTCAATATTAATTTTGTCGTCTTCAAAGTAATCCCCACCAGATGTAGTACACTTATGCCAACGATTTTTCCAGTCTTCGAAACACTTTGCATATGCACTTTTTGGGATGGCCTTCACCTTCTTCTGCGAATTTTGTTTTATCTCTTCGATAGGCTGAAAACGGATTCCACGGAGCGGCAATTTGAGTTTGAATAGAAGAAAAAATCACACGGAGCCAAATCTGGCGAAAATGATGGTTAATCATGGTTGATCGATGGTATTCATGGCAAAAAAATGTAAAATGTAAAATTTGAGAAAAATCCTTTCTTCGATATTCTTATCCATTCTAAAAATCGCAACACACTACTGTTATGTACCGACTTAAACAGCTTCTGTAAACAAACTGGTTGACAGATCGCCCTAATATTTGGCATAGTAATTAAGGACAGTCGTACCAACTTTTTTTGGAAATATCATTTACCACGGGAATTTAATTACAATTTTCGGGTGCTTTTTTGTCACAATGTATAATCATTTATTTACAGAACTAATGAAACACTTATCAAATTTGAACCTCAAGCTGATGAAAGATTACTATTTTCAGTTAATTTTGTTGACTATAATAAATCGTTCTTTTTAAGCGCATCACTACAAATCAATTTGAAACATATTTTTATGACTATAAAGCATAGTTCAAGCGAAAAAAAGTTTTTTCAGGGGCCATACACTCTTTTAGCACTGTCAAATGCAAAATATTATAAAAAAAAAAATAGCATAAAAATTAGAATTACTTTGACAAATCAAAATTTCCTACAAAACACTAAAATTATGCAGATTAAAAATATGCATGTAAAAACCTCAGAATATGTAGAAAAATATCAGCATGTACAGTGTTGTTATTGCCAATACTTTAAAGACATTACCAACGAAAATGAAAAAGAAAATAAAATTTTTTATGAGAGTTGCGAGAATGAAGGAATGTGATGATGTAAAAATAGTGTGTGTTTACCCAACTCTTGTATTCATAAAGTGAAAGTTAGACACCACTAAAACTTCTTTGTAACTAATGTACAATAACAACGTTAACCGTTAGATGCCGGTAGAAGGGTTAGGGGTGCTGCGTATTTATATATGAAAGAGTGTGTGACGAGAACGCTACTTACCGTTCGTGTGTATGCGATGGCAGCTTGCGGTTATATCAGTCGTTAGCGTGAAATACGGTATCCATAAATCCTCAATGGCGACGTCGCCGAATGTGTCGCGTATGGTTTTATTGAATTCGCGACCGGAGAACATCGATGTAATGGGATAAGTGAGATCGAGCAGTTGCAAGAACCATTTTGTCATTTTCTGCAAGCAAAGGTTAAAAATATATTTAAAAAGTGTTGAAATTATTATCACAAACACAGAGACGCACCTTTGACCATTCTCGCGCCTTCTGCGTAACGGTGGTCACGCTGCGATCCGAGCACCAAAGTGCACCCATTAGCGCACCGATGCTGACACCGCCCACCATATCTATGGGTATGCCCGCCTCTTGTATGGCCTTCAGCATGCCAATGTGGGCGGCGCCACGCGCACCGCCACCGCCCAACACCAAACCGATGGAGTTGCCCGTCAGCCAACGCGCCAGGCGTGAACAATCCGAATGCATGTTCGGCTCGGACATTAGCACGCGGCTATACAGATCGTTCTACATTGACGAAAAAGAAAATAAAAATAAAATTAACTTACTTAAAATATAATACAAACATCTGCACTTACAATGCGATATTGGCTCTTGCGTGTGAACATGCGCTTCGGACACTGCAGGTGATGATGCTTGGTGACCCATGGACGCACATTTAACCATTGCAGCGTGTTTTTCGGCTTCGAACTGCTAGACTCGTGATAGAGCAAGACGAGTTCCTTTTGTGTGCGCATCGCCAGACGATCGATTTCGCGTTCGAATTTACCGACCGTAGGCGCGTGATCGCCGAGACCGACAATAAGTACAACGTCAGCTTGTCGCATGCAACGCTGCGTCCATGCGCTCAGTGACGAGTCGCATTGGTACAGGGTGATTGTGTTGCGATCTTCTTGCTGCGCCAGCCACGAAGTCATGCGGTATTCGTTACTTGGCTCGAAGATGTGCATGCCGAGTTGCTTACGCACGACCTCGGATGTTAAACGCAAAGTGGGACCTTTAATTGAGACATAAAAAATCAAAAATAGAAAGGTGTGATTATAATTTAAGATATTTGGTAACTAACCAATAGCACAGAGTGAATGATAAAGCTCATAGGTGAACGCGGTCAGGGGTACATCGTCGCTTACCGGTACCAGCGCAACGGTGGAGTATTTATGTGTTACCGGATTCGCCTCCAAAGGCGCTGCAGTGCTGCCATGACGTGTCTGCATTGTGCCCAAAATACGATGACTTAGCAGACTTATGAGCTTCGTTACGACAATCGGGTAACGCAGTTTGATGGCATTGAAGAGTCCCTCAGGTAATTTGGCAAGTTCTGAATCGCGCACAGCCATCACTGTGGTAGTGCGGCAAGTCTCCGTTATCATCTCGACGAGTCCCACAAGATCGCCTTTGCCATACTCGCCGATGATCTCTTTTTTACCGCTTGCTTGCGTTATCACAGAACGCATGCGGCCGCTGAGCACAATATAAGTACTGTCGCTGTTCTCCTCCTGTCGGTAGACGGCACGTCCGGACTCGAGGAAAACCCAATCGAGTGCGTAATCGCATTGACGCACCAGCGGCGAAAGACGACGCACTTCGCAATTGCCGAGATCGAGCACGATGCGGGGACGTTCGCGCATTATGCTACACGTGACGAGAGAAAAAAATTTCAGTACCGTTAGAAAGCTTCAATAATTCAGCTTACTTACGCATATACGCCGGGTCGACGTATAAAGGCGAGCCGGGTTACATGCTTTGCTTTTATGGTGTATGTGCTTGCCTCGCCTGTGAGCACCGCCAGCCCACCGACTATCTCACCTGGATGCACAGTGTAAATGAAGACATCCGCGCATTCCTTTTGTACGGTGCGTGTGACGTCTACGTTGCTCTGGTACACATTCAAAGCGCCTGTGAGCACAATCCAGATGCAGATGTCCTTCAAGATATAAATGAAAGGTATATGCGTATAGGTGAAGAGTATGATAGCTACGCCTTAACTACTTACATCCACATTACCCTCCTTGATTAGCGACACATTTGGCTCCACTTCGCTTAACTCCACGTATGGATCGATGAAAGCGCGATCCTCTTCCGGCAAGCCAAGTTCGCGCAAGAAACTGTCCAAGGCATAACCGCGTAGACTCGCCAATTCAGCAGTGGCGGCATTCGCCAGCGCTTCGGCATGTATGAGCGAATAGCGACGCGTCACCAAGTTGCCAATGCTGTTCGCGCGCGAGTTGGCTAACGTATGTTGACCACCGCCACCACCTCCACTAGCGCCAGCTCCGCTCGCAGAGCCATTGCCAGCTGGCTGTGAATTCGGCAAAGCTGCCTGTATGCCCATATGTCGCTCGGTGTCGTGCGCCAAGTCCACCAGCATGTCTGGCGGTGGCATGAAATCCGACAGCGAATGCTGTACAGAATCCGGGTGTGTGGAGCGCCGATGGAGCGGCGATGTCTTTAAAATAGAGGCGCCAGCACTTTTCTTTATGCGCATGTGGCTTTGCACCAACTCCGAATTGAGGCCCAGATAGGTGCGCAGAGCCGTGAAGAGCACACGCTGCAGACGCACCATAATCACCTGTATGACACGAATCATGATGTCGGGATTCTCGTTGAACACCTCCTCGAAAGCCTACAAAATCAAAAGTTTTATATCTTCACACGAAAGACGTTCGTTTAACGAGTGCACTTACCTGCATTGGCAGACGTATCACGACGGATTTCTCCATCGCCTTGGCGGTGACGGTTTTGTAGAAGCTCGGATTGCCGGACAGCACATCAATGAAGCTCAGCAGCGATGTCACCGATTCGCCTTTCTTCACCGTCTTCAGCGACAGCGTGCTGCCGTCGGCGTTCGATATGAAAACATGCACCAAACCTGATTGCACAATGAATACGCTGTCATCGGAGTCGGTGATTTTGAAGAGGAAATCGCCCGGCTCCAGCGTCAGCACCTCGGTGTGCTTGCAAAGCTTTAGGAAAATCGGCTTCTCGAAGTGTCCGAATATGCGTATGCTTTGCAGCATGTAGAGCGCATCGGGCGGCACTCGTTCGCCGCCCTCGGTGGTCTCCTGTAGATATTCAGCCGGCGGCTCTACAGTATTCAATAGTGTTGGTATATTCTCACGCCGCAGCTGAAGTATGCGTTTGGCGAAGCGCATCACCGCCTTCCGTTTGCGACCCTGTCCGCCGTACACTTGGCCGGAGACGTTTTTCACCTTGCGCAACATGCGTCGACCGTAGAAAAGCATTTTGTCGCGCTTGCGGAAACGCAAACCCGTCATATCGCCGGCGGCGCCTGTGGAGGAGCCTCGTGATTGTGCTTGCAACATGAGTTGCCGTTCCTTATTGCGCTGCCAACGCTTATAGAATATATACCAGCCGATGACGATTAACGTCAATAGCGTTATACAAATGTATATGTAGACCTGAAAGAGCGTACAAGATGTAACGGGAGTTAATGAAAGTTACTAAGAAGGGTTGCCACAGGTGTTTAAATGTAAATTATGAAAGTATAAAATCGAAAAGCACTATTATATAATGTATGGAAATATAATTAGACATAGCTTTTAAATTAATAAAGTATGGCGTTGCCACCTGATTTGATTACTTTATAAGTTTATTAAATAACAATGTCAACTAAGTAATCAGACTGAAGCCAACCGTCACTGAACTGATTGGACCTTATCAGTGTGGCTCGAAAAGGAGCTGCTTTTATGCTGCGATGTCTGAATTTGGTATCCCTGCAAAGCTAAAACAGATCTGAATAAAGAAGGTAACATATTCTATAAGAGTGTACAGCTGCGGGCGTCTGTATTCTCTAGACGGAATAAGGAAGCAAAGCAAATGGGTATGGTAGTAAACAAGGGCAAGTCGAAATATCTTCCGTCATCAAACAAACAGTCGTAGCACTCGCGACTTGTCTCACACGTCACTGTTGACAGTCATAACCTCGAAGTCGTAGATAATTTCGTCTATCTTGGCAGCCAGCATTAACACCAACGTCAACATCGAAATCCAACGCAGAATAACTCTTGCCAACAGCTGCTACTTCGGACTGAGTGACAATTGAGAATTAAAGACCTCTCTCGACGAACAAATACCAAACTCTACAAGTCACTCATCATTCCCGTCCTGCTATATATTGCATAGGCATGGACGATGACAACATGCGATGGCGATCAGCGTTACGAGTTTTTCTAAGAAAGGTTCTGTGGAAGATGTATGTGCCCTTTGTGCATTGACGAAAACCGTAGTTGATAGAACAATGAGCTGTACGAGATATACGACGACATTGACATAGTTCAGGGAATTAAGAGACAATACCCGACGGGGGAAGCAGAGGAAGAAGAATACCTCCATTCCGTTGGAAAGACCAGGTGGAGAAGGACCTGTCTACACTTGGCAATTCGTCGATTCCATAAAGTTCTTAGAAAATGGGACTATCTCAAACAATAACTTGGTGGTTTTTGAGAGAGGGTCATCCATATAAAATTGTTCTCACTCAAGAATTGAAGCCATTGGATCCCCGTAAACGTCGTGAATTTGCTGATTTTGCCTTGAAACAACTTGAAAATTATAACGATTTTTTTTTTTTGTTTTTAATCATCTTATTCGATGTGAGCCTTTCACTTTCGTCTGGGTCGTGCGGTAAATAAACAAAACTGTCGATTTTGGTGCGCAGAAAATCTACAAATTACTCATGAACAAGCATTACATTCACCTAAATGGACAGTTGGGTGTGGTTTTGGTCCGGTGGAATTATCGGTTCGTACTTCTTTCGAAATGAAGCTGGCGACAACGTTACTGTCAATGGAGGGCGGTATAGATCGGTGAAAACCAACTTAATTAATGACCACAATTGGAAGAAGTTGATCTCAGCTGCATCTGGTTCCAACAAGACGGAGCTACGTACCATACAGAACGTGTAACAACCGAATTATTGCCTGAAAAGTTTGGATATTCGATTATTTGAAGAAATTGTGCCATTGAATGGCCTCGAAGAAGTAGTGATTTCACACCATTAGACTGCTTCTTGTGGGTTTATTTAAAGTCAATGGTCTTTAGCAATAAGCCAGACTTTCTTCAAGGTTTAGAAGTCAATGATGAACGTGCTACTAACATACTACTGTGCCCAAAAAATAAGGTGACATTTGAATTTAAACTGCGCGCATCGAAGGATTTGGAGAATTATTTTTTTTTAGGTTTTTTACTGTCAATTACATTTATGTCAAATTTCATGTCAAAATATTCATTAGTGTTTGAGATACGTGTCGTTTTATGAGCTGCTAAAAGTGAGTTTTTCGTTTTTTGCGATGTCGAAATTTGTTGAGCAAAGAATTTGCATTAAATTTTGTTTACGGAATCAACTTTCTGCTGCGGATACGTTGAGGATGGTGCAGAAAGCCTTTGGTGATGAGGCTATGTCTAAAAAAAATGTTTACAAGTGGTATAGTGAGTTCCAAGCCGACCGTGAATGTGTCGAAGACAAGGGGCGTCCATGGAGACTATCAACCTCAACCAACGAAGCTCACATTCAACAAATCAAAGATTTGGTGTTGCAAAACCGTCGATTTACAATTAGAGACTTTACTGATAAAGTTGGCATATCGAAAGGCTCAGCCAATACCATTTTGAAGGATGTTTTGGGCTTCAAGCGCGTCAAATTTCGGCTGGTACCGAAAACATTGAATTTTTTGGAAAAAAGGCGTCATGTTGAAGTGTGTGAAACGATGCTTTCCGACTACCAGGGTGTCATTAAATGCATTATAACTGGTGACGAGACTTGGATCTGTGCTTACGACTCCGAAACAACCGATCAATCAAGCGAATATCGTGCCAAAAGAGAGCCGAGACCAAAAAAATCGCGCCAAAGTCGCTCAAAAATCAAAGTCATGTTAACTGTTTTCTTCGATTATCGTGGTGTTGTGCATTATGAATTCCTTCCAACCGGTCAAACAGTCAACAAGGAATATTATTTGAACGTTATGCGTCGTTTGCGTAACGCTATCCGCCTAAAATGGCCGGAATTGTGGAAAGACAATTCATGATTTTTACACCACGATAATGCACCATCCCATACTGCCCTCGTAATTCGTGATCATTTCGCCAAAAACTCAACCCATATCGTTCCGCAACCACCGTATTCACCTGATCTGACGCCGTGCGACTTCTGGCTGTTCACCAAGCTCAAAAGACCTCTCCGGGGACACCGTTTTTATACGATAGAGGAGATTCAAGCCGCAGCGAAGACGGAACTGAAGGCCATCCCGGAGAGTGACTTCAACAAGTGTTTCGAAGATTGGAAAATCCGTTGGCATAAGTGCATTGCATCGGGAGGGGATTACTTTGAAGGGGATGAAATTGATTTGGAAGAATAAATAAAGAATTTTCAAAATAAATACAATGTCACCTTATTTTTTGGGCACAGTAGTATGACTTGATTAGTGGAAAAAGTACTCGAAAATTGAATTAATCGACTTCGTCCCTAGAAAAGAACTCCACAACTTCTTTTGTAGGAACCGTTTAAATGATGTTATATTCAGAACTTAATTGTATCGATTGAACTGCGTATTCAATAAAAAAAAAATTGAATTTCCTTAACACTTAGGTCTTTGTTTGAAAATAAATCATATCACTCTTATTGGAAATCCATTAATACAATATATACACTTTTAAGAACTCATAAAACATTTATTTGCATATATTTTTGTAAAATATTTTTACTTCATTTTATTTTAACCCTATTCCAACCCTGTGAGCCTTTTCACCTTTGTTTTGAAAAAATCTTATCAAGCTATAGTTTTAGGCACGATAGAATACAAAGTATGCTACAAAAGTATTTCTAAAAACAAGACTAATATAAGTCCTCATTGAAAAATAGGTACTCTAAATAAATTGTACTTATGTAAGCATCATCCATCACATCATAATTCTCTAATAGTCTAATAGATTTAATTTGATGATAATGAATTTGAAAAAGAAAAAAATTAGTATCAGCGATGCGGCATATTCTACATCAGGCAATCAATCCGATTACTAATTATTCCTACTAAATTTTTTAACTGATTATAAATATTGCATTTATTAAACAATTCCACTACATTTCAAATTTTTCCATAAATTGTATCACTTTAGTTGCACAGCTCATTCGGGTAACAAGTCAATAAAAAACAAACTTATAGTTCAAAACATCGTAAACAAAAACTTCATTAGATATTAGTTTTTAAAGCGCATTTATATTTCAGTTCGTATTCAAATGGCTTCCGCAAGCAGAATTCACACATACAGACATACATATGTACATGCATGCATGCTCAATGTCTAAAGTTTACAGAGGAAAGCATATTGCGATATTTTTTTTTTTTTTATTAAAGCTTACATAATAACAAATTATTATACAAACTAAAGTACGCAGCGCTAGCATCATAGGCTTTCGGCTGATATATTATATTGCGATATGAATTACTTATTTACATGCAAATGATAATACATACATACATATTTACATACGTACATATATGCATACATATGTTTGTGTGTGTAAGTTTTAATGAAATTTATTTATAGTTTTGATTAAAGTACGTTCACTCGGAACTACAAACTCCAGTTCATTGACTATTTTACAACATTTGTGGTGTTAAACACTACTTTCCAACACGGAGTTTATCACAGAAAGAACAAAAATCTTTAAGAAGCCTAAGCACTTCTTCTTCGGGTCTTTTTTAATTATAACGCAGTCAAAGTGTGTGAGGATATCCGATTTGCGGTGCCGGGATCTTATATTTTCTAGTGAATAAAACATCTCGGTTTTGCTTGGGCGAGACCACTTCCGACCGCGCAGTTTGTTAAGACACTGAGATATCCCTGCGTCAACTCGTACACGGTACTTGGGAACTTTGTTTTGACCATAAGTGCTACATCGTCTGCATGACAAATTAGCGACCAGTATCCATGGAAGAGAAAAGAGGACTCCTCCCTGTGAGGTACCTCTACGCATATTTCGTGTCGCGCGCCCGATTTACCATTTCGTTTCCGATAGGACGTTGTAGAAAGCTTGCTCATTATCAAAAAAGATCCCAACAGCGAAATTTTTAACCATAATGGCTTCCTCAAGCCATGACACGGCAGTATGCAGGGCAGTATTCACTCACTTGCCTTTACGATAAGCATGTTGCGCTTCTGATAGATAGTCCCTCGGAATAAGTCACCTTGTTTACCAGTCCATCAGTCTCTACAGAGTGCCGAAAAGACTTCGGATGCAACTCTCTTTAGACTCGCACTGACCACCATTCACTATTAACACTTAAGCGAATCCCTCTTAGTGAACTCGAGTTGTCGCGAGAATATAGTGTGACCCTTACGCAACTTCGTTCTGGATACTGTAGCAACTTAAACTCTTACATACAAAATACATACGCAACAAACCACGAGTCCGCACATGACTCTAACCCCCCCTTTGCATGCCCAGCAAAGTCCACTCATCTAACACCGCTCTTCTTATGGTCCGATCCCGTCAAAACAGCACGTTTTCTGGTCCTACTGTTAGATGACTTCGATAACAACTAATCTGATAATCCCCAAGCGTGGGTTAGATAACCGTTACAACAACAACAGCCGTATGCGTCTTATCCTGCCTGAAATATTGGTTTCCTGTGCCTGAGTGCTCCATTTGCCCTATCCAATCAATAAGTGCAACCGTGAAACCTCTTCTCCGCAGTTTTGGACGCTGTTTTAAAGCAATCCCATGTAGTTTCTGCATAGTTTCGTAACCGTCGACGCAGCATGAACCTATTGGAGACCATGGAACTTTCGGAGCAGTAGAAGGAGGACACGTTTTAAAGCAATTATGACCATTAACGAATGCCCAGGACCCACTCATACATACATGAGACCATGTAACTTTCGGAACAGTAGAGCTCACCAGTGACTCTTTATTCCCGTCCTGCTATATGGTGAAGTGGCATGGACGATGCCAACATCTGATGAGTCGCCGTTACGAGTTTTCGAAAGAAAGGTTCTGCGGAAAATTTATGGTCCTTTGCGCATTAGCAACGGCGAGTACCGCAGTCGATAGAACAATGAGTTTTATGAGATATACTACGACATTGACATATGTATGTAGTTCATCGAATTAAAATGGACGAAAAGACTCCAGCTCTGAAAGAGCTTCCTCTTCCATTGGAAAGAATAGGTTGATAAGGATCAGGTAAAGAAGAAGAGCTCACCCGACAAACTTTATATGAGGAGGGCGAGGATTTGAGGATTTTTCTACCATCTTTTTTAATTTCATATACTTAAGTTTTTTAAAATTAACCTCGCACTTTTGGCTTATTGGGTAAGAGTATTTACATACATAAGTAAACAAGTTTGAACTGAATAGGAAACAGCTTCTCTTATCGCAGCAAAAACGAGCTTGATATGTAACGGGTGATTTTTTTGAGGTTAGGATTTTCATGCAGTAGTATTTGACAGATCACGTGGGATGTCAGACATGGTGTCAAAGAGAAAGATGCTCAGTATGCTTTGACATTTCATCATGAATAGACTTACTAACGAGCAACGCTTGCAAATCATTGAATTTTATTACCAAAATCAGTGTTCGGTTCGAAATGTGTTTCGCGTCCGTGTCCGATGAGCGATGAGGCTCATTTCTGGTTGAATGGCTACGTAAATAAGCAAAATTGCCGCATTTGGGGTGAAGAGCAACCAGAAGCCGTTCAAGAACTGCCCATGCATCCCGAAAAATGCACTGTTTGGTGTGGTTTGTACGCTGGTGGAATCATTGGACCGTATTTTTTCAAAGATGCTGTTGGACGCAACGTTACGGTGAATGGCGATCGCTATCGGTCGATGCTAACAAACTTTTGTTGCCAAAAATGGAAGAACTGAACTTGGTTGACATGTGGTTTCAACAAGATGGCGCTACATGCCACACAGCTCGCGATTCTATGGCCATTTTGAGGGAAAACTTCGGACAACAATTCATCTCAAGAAATGGACCCGTAAGTTGGCCACCAAGATCATGCGATTTAACGCCTTTAGACTATTTTTTGTGGGGCTACGTCAAGTCTAAAGTCTACAGAAATAAGCCAGCAACTATTCCAGCTTTGGAAGACAACATTTCCGAAGAAATTCGGGCTATTCCGGCCGAAATGCTCGAAAAAGTTGCCCAAAATTGGACTTTCCGAATGGACCACCTAAGACGCAGCCGCGGTCAACATTTAAATGAAATTATCTTCAAAAAGTAAATGTCATGAACCAATCTAACGTTTCAAATAAAGAACCGATGAGATTTTGCAAATTTTATGCGTTTTTTTTTTTTAAAAAGTTATCAAGCTCTTAAAAAATCACCCTTTAAATGCGTTTGCATATTCTCGTATTGACCGGCGGTTCTAAATCAATTATGCAAGCAACCAACAGATTTCCGGATTTGAGAAATTAATGATACTGTGTACAACAAAAAAGTATTATAATTCAACATTCTAGGCCTCGCTGTTGTATGTTTGGCAACGCTGAGCAATGCAAAGACGTCATAAACGCTCCGAGCAGTCGGATATTTTTGTACTCTAAGTATTTATGTGTCTACGATGCAAAGTCAATAACAACGCACACGGAGGGCTCGGCAACCGGGCCCCGCAACCAGCCTCCAACCGCTCAGCACGAATAACGACGTTGACGCGTTACGACGAGAAGTGACGACTGAGACCGCTGTGGGCGACGGGGTCCATCAATAGCAACAGCAGCAGCGTCACCACAACAACCACACGCACACTCGTAGACACATTAGCGCGACAAAAGCGGCAGAGCACGCGCCAGCGCCAAAGAATTTCGTCTTGGCATTGCCATTGAGGCGCGGGCGGGTTGTTGACAGAATTTTGTTTTGTTTAGCGCTTGAAATAGGGGAAGACGTGGGCGGCGTTGTTGTCGGCGTTGGCGCGAGTTGTTATGCCTCGAGTAGTGGCCGGGCTGCCATTCGATTTCCGTGTGCTGCCGACAGAACGTTGCAGTTGCATTCGGTGCAGGTGTGTTGGTGTTGGTGATTTATTTTTGTTTACCTATTTATGTGCGAATGCGTGCACAAGTTGCTCGAACGTACATATGTACATACACTCACTCATAGATGTTTGTAGGCGAAGTATAATCGCTGTGCGAGTCAATTACGATTTTCATGACATATGAAGTAAACAATAATTTTAAATATGGAATTAGAGAAAAATGCACTTGGCTTGCAATTATTATTATCAACACTTGATATTTGATTTTGTTATTGTGTTTTGTTTGTTTTGCTTGGGTTTCTTGTAAGGCAGTGTGCATGCTGGTAATTGAGTGCGCAGAAAATATTGTTTACCTTTTACATAACGCGGAAAACAAAACTATTTTTCAACAACAACACTTCTGGTAAGCAAATACGCTTGAAAAGCGAAAACAAGTCCACTTGTAGGCGTGTGAATGAACAACGCCAATACGAAAAACAAGTTTCATTATTTTATAATGCTGAAACGAATCGTATTAGAAGGAAAAGAAGTTATGTTAATATGAACACCGAGAGACCTCAAAAACTAGTTTAGCAATTATCTGTGCAATTTATCGATAAATTGCCGTAAACAAATGCATGTTTGTTTTAGGTGTCACTATATTAAGAATACTATTTTATGTACATTCAAACTTTTTTGTTTAACATTTAACGCAAATAACAGCAATTGCCTGCAAAAAATATGCGAGAATGCTAACATTAGCAGTAAATGTTTCTTAACATTTGTATTTGCCTGTAATTTTTGACTGGAATAATCGACTGTGCACTTCTCATAGCATATCAAGAAAAAACTTTAAACTCGGCTGCATTGAAGCTATAATACCCTTCACAAGTTTTTTAGCATAAAAGCGTATAAGAAGATCTGATTTTTATTTTGGTTGGGCAGTTTATATGAACAATTAGTTTGAAGACTAGTAGCGTGCCGATATGACGATAATTCTGCCAAATTTGGTGAAGATTATCAGCGTTGCGTGTTGACGATAACTTCGTGGCAAACTTGGTGAAGATATCACGTCAGTATAAATATAAATATGTAGGTAAATTTTTAATAGATATCAATACACAATAAATGGATTGTCAGCATGCAATGCAGCATTGAGTAGAAACGTGTTTACATGCAATATTTTTGATAATTATGGCAAGGTGGCCCTTTTTTGGAACACTCTTCGTAGAACATTTACATTAAGAAGATAATTTGAAGAAACTCAAATACCTGTTCGTGTGTTTACCTTTGGATTTTGTGTATTTAAATAAATTTCGTGAAGACATAAATAGAAGTTTAAGAGACGCATCTAGTATGGCAGCTAAAAAAGGTAATTTTTGAAAATTAAAAAAAAAATACTGTGCCAACTTTTTTTTTAATTTTTGTTTATATTTTATATTTAACCACATTTTAAGAAAGCACAATAAAATTGTTTACAAAAAAAAATTTTTAATTTTTCTAAAAGACCAGTACAATGACCTGCAGTCGAAAAAAAATAAAATTTGACAAATGGCAGCGTTTTTTTAAGTTGAATTTTACCCAAAGTTTTGGTTGAATTAGACCGCCAAAAATTCGGTTTTCGATCATATCAAAAAACAGGTAGATATTGGTATGGAGAACTGTGGGCAAAAAATAGTAAGACTATTAAATTTAAATTTGACATCTATGTAAAATGTCGCATCAAAATAATCATTAGCGTTTAGGTCACGCTTATTTTTTTTAAGTAAATAAAGTGAAGCGTTCAGAATATTGGAAAATGCTTTCGGTGATAATTATTTGTCGCGGCACTGTCGGAAATTAACTTTAAGAACGCTGCTGGTATTCACCATTCCAAATTTGAAACCTTACGGTTCGAGAAAAACGCGTTAAAAGCTAAACTGATCAGGCTGACTGAACTGAGTGGTTATATTATAAAATGCTGTAACACAAAAACTATTTAAGGGGGTATTCTAGTCTAGAAATTTAAAAAAGTCGAAATTTTTTTTATTTTGAAAGTGTAGTTATTCAAGAATATGTGTACAAGAGGATTTTTCAAAATTCAAATTATTTTCGGAGATATGGGCATTTTGCTGACCCGGCATCCAAACTGGTTCGGCCGGAACGCGAAACTTTAAACACGATTTCTCAGGTTCTACTGGATCGATTTACTTGAAATTTTTATAGAGTCTTCTTTATAGGCTTGTCTGTGGTTGAAACTAGCCCCATCCTCAAATTTTTATTTTTATTATTTTTAAAAAATTCGATAGAGTCGGAAAAAGTGATCCAAAAAAACTTTTTAGGCAGTCGCCATTTTGTGAAAATTTTTTTTCCCACTTTTCCGTAGTTCCGGCCATTGCCACATTATTCTAGATTAATAATCATTTTTTCTTTTTGGTTTCAGATAACTAGGAGGGTTGAAATCATGGGTATGGTCACGTGGAAATTTTTAGAGACCCCTCACTTCGTCAGCTCATAATTTTTGAAATTTTTTAGTTTTTAATTTTTTTCTCTACTCTTCTAAAATTAACAAATAACTAATAAAAATATTAATTGCCTTTTTTTACGACACTTTAAAAATTACCTGAAATTCATGCTTCTAGACTAGAATACCCCCTTAAGAGATGTCGATTGTATTATTTTATTTTTGGAGGGATTATCTATAGAAAAAAACAGAAAACTATTTTTCTGTTTTTAATTTCACACTCGGTGTCTTTCTTAATGGTTACACATGTACATATGTATTTTAATGTACACATGTACATATCGCTCATTTGCTGCAAGACCGGCATAAATAAAAAAACGTGATTTTTGAGTTAATGCTGCAGAATTGTTCGTTATATCATACTTCATGTTGAGTGAAAAATTCATACGAATACCTCTTACATGCCCCGCTTGAGAAGAGAATATATTTCCTGTTTTCCGTATAAGGTTGGAGTAAGTTGAAAACTTTGAACGCGTTTTCTGGAAAATCGATTTTTTTAACTTATGCCGGTCTTGCAGTAAATGAGCGATATATTCTTGTAAATTTTTGGTATTTTGGAAATTTCGTTGATGAATACAAAAATGAAGTATAGTTTTGTTCATATGATTGCCTTTCCTGCAAACGAGAACATATAAGTTTATTAAAGAAAATACATACAAAATGAAATTCACCAAATTTACCTTTTAACTTTTCGCCAATAGCTATAAATCGTATAAAATCAAATCGTATAACTACTCTGAATATTAAGGTCAATTAAATGATTGGAGAGGTACAATTGTCATATATGTATGTAGATGTTTGTTTAGCAACAAACATATTTGCATACATATATGTATATGTATATGTATATGTACGTATGCATATATTCATTTATTGGCAGGAACTTTTGGTTGAAAAAAATAAAATTGAATTTTATAATTTCACTGTTTCTTTTTGAAATATTTACATGCATACATGCATACATACTCTTCATATTGTAATACACACATATATTTTTTGTATGCATATGGTTTCAAACTACTTCAACCCTAATACTCATATTTACTACGACAGAATTATTTATGAGAATTATGATTGGGCTTAGAGTATTAGAAAAAATGGATTAGAAATTTATAAATGCACATTATCACAAAACACATATAAATTTATGTAAATACATTTTCATGTATGTATGTATGTACATACGCATATGCACATGCCCGAAGCAAATCGAAACTTGTAGCTATATATTTTAGAAGTGATAAGAAATCCGGACGACATGTGTGACATGCGAGCGTCGCCAATACGAAACCTTGGTCACATGTGCAATATCCCACAAATTAATTCGGTTTTTTGCATTAAATTGTTTTTTTTTTTAATAAGTGGAATTCTCAAATGCCTGTTTATCTACGTAAATACAAATGTATGCGCAAATAATGCATCCATGAAAAATATATACTTATACATTATTATTGATTAAAAATGTTTCAATGGACACTAATTTAAAGTTTTAGTTTATTAGTATGGTTATGCAATCTCTCGATTATCATAAGGTCTAAGTTAATGCGCGAATATAAAATGTAAATACGGGAGAGACCGGAAACCGAGCGTTAAACAGGTATTATACTCCTGTTAATAGCTAATACATGAACGCTTAAAATGTTTACACATGATCATAAGCTCATATTGACTCAAAAACAATTATTCAGCAAATACATCAGTATAGGAATATGGGATTGTGAGCAAATATACAAACAATGTAAGCTCCTAATTGGAAAACTGAAACATTTTAAATTTTATGATAACGCATGTGTGACCTCGTCATCGCTAATGTGCATAAATTCATAAATGTTTTTATATATGTATGCACATACATACATATGTATGTTTATGTTTAAAGCAGATAAAGAACATTTGACATGTAAATTTTGTGTAATTCTTGACAAGAACAGGGCGTTGACTTGAAATTGAACAGTCATTAGTCTTCAAAAATTCTAGAAAAAACGTATTGCTTAGAATAGGAGTGGAAATGTGCTGTAATCATATCATATATTATGGAAATAAATTTCAATCTTACTTTATGGCTACAAAAGAGCGACGAGATAAACCTTTTATTGTTTAAAAAAATATTTCCACAAAAAAATTACCCAAATAACAAAATAATAATAAATGAGCAAATTGCGCTTTCTAATTTTCATTTGTCGATTAGACTATTAAAACTAAATTCTATAGTAAATCACAATTGTTCAAAGTCCAATAGGATTTTGAGGCGCTTTAACAAACTCAAATCGGGCCAGGTGCAGCGGAAATAAAAATATATATGTACATACATATGTACATTCCCAGAACATTCATGTATGTACATATGTTTGTTGCTATGCTAGCGTCATGATTTTGAATTATGAAGAATAGTTATCAACCGAAAACTTTATAGAAAAACTTCTTTTAATGTGTTTGACAATAATTTTAGTCAAAATAATTAAAATAAGTACGAAAAATCGCTAGGTCACACAGTAACACATGTGTGAAGGTATAAACGAAAACAAACAAAAAAAGTATCTAGCGGCTAGCCACAAAAAAAACATAAAAGCATTTTTGATAAGCAAACAATAACAACACAGCACTGTTGATTGTCACCGATAACAGCGGGGTGACGCAGCAGCGAATGTTTCATAATGAATAACAAAAAACAAAAACAACTAAGACGGAAATAATTCCTCAAAGAGTCGTGAAGAATTTTATTACCACAAAATGTATGATTGTGTGTTGTGATTTATGTCACTCACCGTAATTTTGATTTCCATTTTCAGTACCTTGTACCATGATTCGGAAAACATTAATCCGCAGTCATCGTACGATGATCTGATTAAGTTAACTAAATCCATTGCATTGAGTTTCAAAAAAAGTTCAATTTTTAAACCACAAGTACATTTATATAAGCACAAACATTTATAAATAAAAGTAAACTTATAAATTGCAAAATCACTTTTGGAAAAACGCCAAACTAAATAATTATGATGGGCGTAGGCACGGATTTGAATACATGCGTCTTCACCATCCACTCAGGGAAGTAACACACAATGGCGTGCGGTATATTTCCAGAAGGGAGCACAGAAGGTCACAAGCACCAATTTATAATTATGACGTTGCTCCTAATCAAAATGTTAATGCCAGTACATACATATGTTTCACTTAGTTTTAACTCGCAAATCCTTAACTACAACTTATGCACAAGTTTTCTACACAATTGTTATGGTATTGATCAATACGCGTTTTTTTTTTATTTATTAAAGAATTATATATCTATAATTTCTGATTGCATTATCGCTTTTTCCCATTTTTCACATCACATCCTTGCTAGCTGCTAGTGTTCGCCCAGGCAATCGTCTTTGGTAGCCGAGCGTACAGCAAATCGCCCATAGGTGAATATTGCGCTTAATTTGATTTGTTCCAATCACTCATCACAAAACAATTTATCTGATTTGCATACGGTAACAAATGATATTTGCATTCGTTATGCACAAACACTATAAATTTATCACTATTAGAAGCACTAACTGAGTTTTATTTTCTATTCACACTGCGCTGCGATTTTCGAACGTGATTTAACGATTTGTGCACCTTTTTCGACTTTTAAGAATAAAATGAATTTCTATATTTTGTTCTTTTTCAACCCTTCAGACTTGTCTCTGACAGCTGTGCACCGCCGACAGCTGTTTCCGCGAGCGTTACCACATGTTTGGCATACATGTGTTTTGAGAGATTTTAGAGGACAGCAGAGATTGTAATAACTTAGAGTATTAGATTTATAATCTGGTTATTTATAAAGTAAATGATGTTTTCTTAAGTGAAAAAAAGAAAGAAAGATGGTTAAGAAATATCTAAGCATATTTCTTAAATAGTTCCACTTTCGATTTTTGCGCTGCTAACCGTCGCGTTGGTAACACCGCAACAGCTGGTTTTTATGGTACGAAAATTGTTAATAATTGCAATTTTTGCGCAAACACGTATTTTTGAGGGTTTAACTTTCCGTCAATATTTGTGTTAACTATAGGGTTTCTTAAAAAATTAGCAGGAAATCAATTCATAATTATGTTACATGTAATGCGTTCATATACATACATACATATGTGTGCATATTGTCAAATATGTTGCGATGTGCAATATGTTGAGTATTTAATATTTACAAAATTATTACTGAGCATTGGTTGTTTTGTGTAAGCGCAAGTTGTAATTTACAACTATAGTGTCATAATGTATACCTATAACACCCCAGGGAAATCGGATTTGATGAAAATTTCTCCTACATCAGTCGATCATCATTGCGTCTATTTATTAAAGCATCCTTTACACTCTCTTTGCCATCAGGGTCCAATTTGACAGCAAAACTGCAAAACATTGAAATCTCCGCCTACTAAACACAAGAAAAAGCTCAGCGGCGTTACGCATGCGCAATGCATGTTTCGTGCAACAGTTCGGACATGCTAAGTCTATGGTATCGAATTTTCTTCAACTCAGCTATTTCTTTCTTTTCGTGCTATAGTTTCGCGAAAGTTAACAGAGCATGCGTTGTCTTAATTGTTAATGCTTTTTAATGCACTTTTATTTGCGAAAAAAAAACTGTTGGTGTAACAATTTTCAAACTGTTGTTTGGGTTTTAAAGTAATTGGTTGGTTGGACACACGCTATGGGCTAGTGATTCATGCTACTTTAATTCAGTTAAATGCATGTATGCCAAGCATATAGACGCATCTATAAGCAATGTGAATATGTAGAAATGTGATGATAAACTAAATGCATTTTAATTAGTGGTTAAGTTTACTGATTTCTACTTGATTTTTATGCCATCTACTTTTTTAATTTTTCTATTTTGAAGCATGCCATTTTGTAAATAAATCATTTAGATTTAATTGCCATGTTTTTTGATGCGTTACAAATTCAGGATTTATTGCAGTGATTCATCACTCATCAAATATTTATGTGATTTCTGCTTGACTTACATATTTGGCAATAAAAAATCGCGTTAATTTTTACTATTAAAATCTATTTATCATAAGATTTTGGTGCTTTTTGTAAAGTGCTACCTATAAACACGGTGTTTTCCAATGAATTGAAACTTAATATGCATGACATCCATATGCGTGAGCGTAGGCGCAATCGTGGCAATGCGTTTAGTCGCGTTGCCAGTGCTCACAATAACTTCTATCCACATTTCAATCCAAAACTCCAATTTCTTAATGTTCCCAACATGCGTTAGGCATAAAGCTCATCGACAAAGAACATTTGTATTCAACTCAACTGTCAAACTGACGCACACGCTTACGCAAGGTATGCAGTTCAGCTTAAGCATCAATAAACTCACCTTAAACACCACATTTATTTGGTGTTACACAACCCCTTATATCAAGAGTTTGGCCACACTGTTACACAAAATGTAAACAAATAAATTATAAACAGCAAGGAAAACCTCGACAGTGCA